>CATIWM010149364.1:0-12170 GCA_949671775.1 Mallotus repandus
GAACATAAATCAAACACAAACTAAACATAAATGAAACACAAACTAAAAATAAGGCATAACAAAGAATAAACACATAACAAAAGACATAAAACATATAAGAAGACAATCAACCATTAGGAGGAGCTTCCTCTTGAGTTGGAGGAGAAGGAGGATGAGACAAGGGTGCATAGGTGCAAGCATAGCCTTGTTGTTCATACAAGTAGTGGACATCATGTTGGAGATGGGCTATGCTTGCATCAACTTGATCAAAGTAGGTGTTAAAGTTTTTTTCCATTAAGCTCATTTAATCAAAGTGTTGACCCACCCATTGATGCTCGTCACCAAATACTTGAGGGCCTTGAGAGGAAGTGCCTTCATGCCTTGTTCTCTTCCTTTAAGGGGCACCTTCTTACGTCTCAAGCTCCTCTTTACCTCATTGACCTTCATATTCATTAATTTATTAAAAGATATCCTCATTGAACAAAGCAGGTGTTAAAGTTGCTTTCCATTAAGCTCATTCAATCAAAGAGTTGACCCACCCATTGATGCTCATCACCAAATACTTAAGGGCCTTGAAAGGAAGTGCCTTCATGCCTTATTCTATTCCTTTAAGGGGCACCTTCTTAAGTCTCAAGCTCCTTTTTACCTCCTTGACCTTCATATTCTTTAATTTCTTGAAAGATATCCTCAATATTTTCACATTCACCAAGATCATGCTTCCAAACCCATTTGTCGTTAATCATGGAGAGTTACTTCAAATTTTTGATGGAGGTCTTATCAAGTAGTGGTTTTGTAGAGGGTAACGTGGAGAGTACAATACCATAAAATTATGCTAATTTTGTGAAAATTCCACCAACACAAATAACATTGGTTAAACTATCACTAATTAGCCACAGTCGCCATTGTAAAAACCTCCCTAAAGCAATAAGTTCATTGTCAATAAGACAATGGAGAATGAAAAGGTCATCAAGATAAATTGTTTCATTACTAAGGGCTTTACCATTTATAGAATATATAAGAAAATTATGGACATACCACAAGGCTTTGGATTTAAGCTTAAAGGCTTTGATTTGCCTGACAAAAAAGTTTAGGGTTTTAGGAGCATGAACATTGTTCTAAAAAGTGTAGGGAAACCAATTTGCCTTAACTTGAACATAACCCTCTTATGTGAAACCAAAGAGAGTGTCAAACTCTTGGCATGTCATGAATCTATCTTTCCCACACAACTTGAAATGTATGGAGAAGTAGGGGTTGTCATCATCATAATGAACGGATCAGAGTGTGTAAGCAGAAAGAAATTCAACAATGAGAGAAGGATAGGTGGGTAGAGGAGTGAAGGTAAAATCATAAAAATCCACTTTAAGAAAGAGTTCCTTCACCTCATCATAACATCCAATAGCCTTGAGGGTTAGTTCATACAAGAATCTTGAAGGAATAAAAGGCCTCTTTTGAAATTGAGTAACTCTCTTCTTGATATCTTAAGGAGAGTAGGAGAAGGGAGGGTGTGATCTCTTGGGTTTGTCCTTCTTAGAAGGGGCTCTTGAGATGAAGATGGGGCCTTTGAGGGTTTCTTTGAAACCATGATGGAAGAGAAGAGAATTGCACAAAAAGAAGGAAAGAAAAAGAGAAAAAAGAAGAGTGAAGTGTGAAGAAGTGTAGTGAAAAACAAAAAGAGAAAAAGGAAGAGTGAAGTGTGAAGAAGTATAGGAAAAAACAAAAAGAGAATAATAGAGTATTTATAGACTCATGGAAGGAGGAAGAAGAGAGTAGAAATTTGAGTTTTAGTCAAAAATTGCATAAAAAACTATTTCTGACTAGGATTGATGTGTATATTCAATGCATGGATTTGCTTTTCCATGTGTTGTTAGGAATGATGTCTCAGTCAGATATAGATTATCCTGGTCAGAACATACATGTCCCAAGTACTATTGCGATCAGGATTGGTACGGGAGAAAATAGAGAATTGATGAATAGGTGTCCCGATCCAGTCAAGCCTAGTCCTGGTCCTGGTTCGGACAAGACTCGTGACAGCCCTTGAATTTTTGAAAAACTTACAATCAAGTCTAGAAATTATTTGTAATTTAGTCCCTGTGGACTAAATGCACATCCAATTTAATAGAATTGATTTCAAACACAATTAAGAGCACAATAATTCATAGATAAGCATATAAATGAGCAAATAAATAAAAGAGATTTATTTTGCTAATATTTAAAATAATTAATTAATTAGTTGAATTTAATTCAATAATTGATGATTAATTAGCAAAATAGGAAGGAATTAAAAATTCGATTAAGGATAAGGAATTTTTTTTTAAATTAAATCAAATAAACATATCATTACACATATGCCATTAATACTTTAATTTAGCCATCAATACAAAAAATTTAACACATAATACATCATCTTACAACAATATCATTGAAATGCAAAATATTTTGTCAGCAAAACATATACATCAATGCAAGCTAGAACCATTAATCATGCCAAGTTCATGCTTAATGAAATTTAGTCTCTCCTCATTAAGAGGTTTGGTGAAAATATCCGCGAGTTGATTATTTATATCAGTAAATTCAAGCAAGATATCACCACATTGCACATAATCTCTAAGAAAATGATGTCTAATGTCTATATGCTTGGTTCTTGAGTGTTGAATGGGATTTTTGCTAAGGTTCATAGCACTTGTATTGTCACATTTGATTGGAATGTGATCAATAATAATGTCATAGTCCATTAGTTGTTATTTTTGCCATAGCACTTATGAGCAATGACAACTTACCACCATATATTCGGCTTCAGTAGTGGACAAGGCAACCAAAACTTATTTCTTGCTAGACCAAGAAACTAAGCAATTACCTAAGAGTTAAAAAATCCTAGAAGTGCTCTTTCTATATAGCAAGATGCCAGTAAAGTTTGCATCTGAATAACTAATTAAGTCAAAGGATGAATCCTTAGGATACCAAAGTCCTAAATGCAAAGTTCCACTAAGATACTTAAAAATCCTTTTGATTGTATTTAAGTGTGTCTTCCAAGGACATGATTAAAATCAAGCATACAAGCAAGTAGTAAACATTATATCCGATCTACTAGTGATTAAGTAAAGTAGGGATCCGATCATACCTCTATAATGCTTTTCATCAACCGATTTGTTATTCTCATCCTTGTTGAGTTTGGTGGTGGTGCTCATGGGAGTCTTGCTTTTTCTAAGCTCCTTCCATGCCAAACTTCTTGAGAATGTCTCTTGTGTATTTGGTTTGGTTTATAAAGATCCCATCTTTGTATTGCTTGATTTAAAGCCCAAGGAAGGACTTGAGCTCACCCATCATACTAATATCAAATTCCCCTTGCATTACCTTAGAAAATTTCTCACACAAGTAATGATTAGTAGCACCAAATATAATTTCATCAACATATATTTGCACAATAAGTAAATTATGCTTAGATTTTTTTATGAAAAGAGTTGTGTCAACTTTTCCTTTAGAGAATCTTTTATTTAGCAAAATGTTACTCAACCTTTCATACTAAGCTCTAGGAGCTTGTTTTAATCTATACAATACTTTAGAAAGTTTAAATACATGATTAGGAAAATCAAAGCTTTCAAAACCCAAAGGTTTTTCAACATAAACCTCCTCTTCAATGAAACTATTCAAGTATGCACTTTTAACATCCATTTTAAAGAGTTTAAAATCCATAAATGATACTTTGTTCCTGGTTGTGACACCTTGTTCATTTATTTTATTTCTAAACACACATTTAGTGTCTATAATAGGATGATGTTTAGGTCTAGGAACCAAGATCCAAACCTTTTTTCTCTTAAATTGATTTAACTTTTCTTGCATAGCAGGACCTAGAATTCATCATTCAAAGCATTATCAATATTTTTGGGGCTAAATTGACAATATACTTAAGTTGAGATCTTGTAGTTACCCCTTTGTAGTGTCAATAATGATGAGGTCTTGAGGATGAACCTTTTTGAATTGCCAATCCTTTGGAAGATCATCCTTTAAGGTAGGTTGAGGCATCTCCTTACTCTCCTCCTTGCTTGGACCTTCAAGTTCCAAAGGCTTGCTAGCATTTTCTTCTTGAATGTTCATATCCATAAGCTCATCTACAATATCATCAACACTACATAAATCTTTTCTAGATCAAGTGGGTTAGATTCATCAAATATAATATGCATAGATTACTCAACTATTAAGTTCTCTTATTAAAGACTTTATATGCCTTGCTAGAGGTAGAGTGGCTTAGGAGAATTCCTTCATCGGCTTTCGAATCAAATTTCCCAAGGTTGTCCTTAGTGTTTAATATAAAGCACTTACATCCAAATACTCTAAGATATGAGATTTTGGATTTTCTATTGTTCCAAAGCTCATAAGAAATTTTGTTCAAAATAGGTCTTTTAAAGACTCTATTTGCTATATAGCAAGAAGTGTTAACGACTTCCGCCTAAAAGTATAAAGGCAAATTATACTCATGAAACATAGTCCTAGCCATTTCCACTAAAGTCCTATTTTTCCTTTCAATTACCTCATTTTGTTAATGAGCTCTAGAAGAAGAGAAAGTATGTGAAATAAAATTTTCATTACAAAAGGTTTTGAAAATTTCATTTTCAAATTCAGTTCCATGATCAATTCTAATAGTTGAAATGTAAGAACCTTTTTCTTTTTGAAATTTTTTTGAAAAACTTTCAAATGCTTTAAAAGCATTATTCTTATAAGCAAGGAAACACACCCAAGTGTATCTAGAGTAATCATCAACCAATACATATGCATAGTACATTCCACCTAAACTAGCAACTCTAGTAGGTCCAAACAAATCCATATGAATAAGTTCAAGTGGCCTAAAGGTGGATGCTACATTCTTGAGCTTAAAGGAAGATTTGGATTGCTTTCCTTTTTGACAGGCATCATAAGGCTTGTCCTTAGTGAACTTGAGTTTAGGTAACCTAACCATAAGTTTATACTTACTAAGATAATCTAAAAGCTTAAAATTTGCATATCCTAACCTTCTATGCCATGTTTATATGTCATGGGAAATAGACATTAAACATTTGATGTCTTTATTATCAACTTTATTCAAGTGAATGACATAGACATTGTCTACTCTTTCACCATTAAAAATTACTTTGTCTTCATCTAGACTCCTAACAAAGCAATTCTTAGGATAGAAAGTGACCTTGTTTCTCATGTCACATAATTGACTTATACTAAGTAAATAATATTTAAGACCATTAACAAGTGACACATAATGAATAGATAAGGATTGAGGATTACCAATTTCTCCATGGCTTACTATCTTTCCTTTGGCATTGTCCCCAAATGTAACATTTCCTCCATCTTTTGCATCAATCTTGTTGAATTGCTCCTCGTCTCCTGTCATGTGTCTTAAAAAACTACTATCAAGGTACCACTTGCTCTTTGCTTTCGTGGACTTTAAGCACACCTACATAACACAATTCAAACATTCTTTTAAATCCAAACCTTTGTTGGTCTAGGTTGGTTAGTCTCATAGTAGTACAAAGGGAGCAATTGCAAGTATAGCCTTCTATAAAAGCACACATAGCTAGTATGACCTTTGGTCATGCAATAAAAATATTCAATATTAGCAAATATATTTCTTCTAGAAGGAAATGATTTCCTAGTGTATGAGACATGCCTTTTATGTTGTGGTTGTGTAGACTTCCTAAAAGTCTTTTATGCCTTAGAATAAGAGTGAGATATACATTGGCAATGACATTGTATATTGTGAGGTGATTGTGTAGCATGTTTAGGAGTGTTGTGTCTAATGTACATGTAAGCATGTCTAGGTTAAGGCCTTTTAGCTTGAGCCATACCCTTTTGTGTCAATGGAGGTTGAGTCTTATGAGACTTTCCCTTATCATTTGACATATAAGACCTTTTAGTCTTGAAAGCTTGAGTCTTAAGAGGTTTAAAAGTAGAAGGGGTAGAGTCACATGAAGCTTTAATAAAATTAATGTGAGATAATAATGAGGAAGAGGGCATTCCATTTGTATATCCAATTCCATGAGTGTCCCCATAGAATTTTTAAGAGTCAAGAAGAATATTTAAAGTTTCCTTTCCCTTTTTGAATTTAGAAAGTGAATTATTTTACTCTAGGACCTCTCTAGAAAGCTTTAAATTTTCATCATTTTCTTTCTTGAGTTGGTCCTTTAAGGAATTTAAGGATTTTAAGTCATTTGTAAGCTTTTAATTTGATTCAATAAGTTTAGAGAAATCATTTTTCAAGCTTTCAAATTTCTTGGATAAGTTGGATAGCTCATGCTTGTAAAGCTTCTTCTTAGAGAGTAAGCTTTTACATTTAAGCATGAGTTTGCTCATAATAGAGCTTTCATCATCATCATCATCATCATCATCATCATAATCATCACAAGAAGAATGAGATGTAAATGTAGACGTTACCTTTTTTTCATTTTCAAGAGCCATGAAACAAAGCTTGGCCACTTCTTATTGCTCCTTTTCCTTTTTCGATTTAGAGGAGTCATCACATGAAGCTTTAAAGGCCTTTTTCTTATCCTTCGCTCATTTGTTCTTGAATTTGAGCTTGGGGCACTTACTTCTAATGTGACCCTGTTTCTTACATTCATAGTAGGTAACTTTTTTTTATTCTTCTTACCATCAAACTTCTTAAGGTTTTTTGTTTTGAAAAGCTTTTTCTCTTCAATAATTTCTTAAATCCTTTAGTGATCATAGCTATCTCATCATCCTCATCACTAGAGTCTACCAAGCTTTCATCTTTACTTGCCTCTTGAATTGCCTTCAATGCAATGCTCTTTTTCTTCTCTTCTTTTTCATCTCTCTCATCTCCTCTTGCTTTATAGTAATCTCATGTGTAAAGATCTTTCCAATGAGCACATCGGTTGAGAGAGTTGAGAGGTCTTTTATAAGGATCTTTCCAATGAGCACATCGGTTGAGAGAGTTGAGAGGTCTTGTGCTTCCTTAATTGAAGTAACTCTAAATTCCCATTCCTTTTTAGGTAGGATTCTTAGAATCTCGTTGTTTAATTCTTCCTTGCAAAAATGTTTTCCAAGTTTCTTGAGTGTGGTGAGAAGAGTATTGAGGCGATTTGTCATTTCCACTATTGATTCTTATGGCTTCATCTTGAAGAGCTCATATTCATACATTTGAAGTTAAAATTTCTTGCTCCTTACTTGCACATTTCCTTCATAATGATTCTCAAGTGTTTCCCATACTACTTCTATGGATTGGCAATGTTGAACTTTTCCACTTTCTTCTCTTGATATAGAGGAAAGTATAATGATTATAGCTCTCATATTCTTGTAGTTTTCTTCTTTTTTTTTTTTATCATTGTTTCATTGGTTTCTTGCAAGAGTAGTCTCTACACCATCAATGGTAGCTTTAGATGGTTTCCAACCTTTTAGAACAACATCCCAAAGCCTAATGGGATCACTATCTAGATATAGCTCCATTTTGAACTTCCAAAAAGAATAGCCACTACCATTAAAGAATGGTCTATGAGATGAGAAATTAAGAGATTCACTCCTTATGATCTTGAATTATAGTAATTAAGTACCAAAAACCCAAGCTTTGATACTAATTATGATTACCCTAGAGGGGGGTGAATAGGGCTTTTGAGATTTTGAAAGAAAATTAAGAGAAATTAAGCAAGAATTAAGGAAGTAGAATAATGAACACAAGCAATTAAGGAGTTTTGTTTATCAACAAACCTATATCTCCACCTAACTTTCCCAAGTTAGGATTTTTGAATCACCACAATCTATTCACTTAGATTGATTCTTACAACTTTGAGTTTTAGGCTCAACTCTAACCTTACAAACAAGAGTTTAGGATCACTCTTCAACCCAAATCCCAAGTGTTTTCAATAGGCAAACACTTCAACCTTTCATACAAGAATAGAACCTCACTTTCCTTTTCTAAAACCTCAGAAAATAGAAGAAGAAGAGTTCATATTCTAATCACACACCTAACTCTTTTAAGAGTTAATAAAATACAAAGAGAGTATATGAGAATTTTAAGATTCAATGAATGCCCTAAGGAATTAATTCAACCACTGAGTGTCTAACTTCTTAAATGAAGTTCCAGGGGTTGATTTTATGCTCCAACATAAAAAATATGATTGTTGAGGTGATTAATGTCATCCCCAACCTCTTTAAGCTTCATTAAATTCAATTCATCTTTTTACAAGATTTTGGTCAGTTCCGATCCGAATATCCTCGGTCTCGATTGGGACATTTGATAAAAATAGCCGTTGGAGCTGACAGAGACGTTGAAGTTGAAAAGGACAGGAGGAGTCTCGGTTGGGACGGTGCTCGGGACCGATGTCCCGGGTGATGTCACAGTCGAGAAGAGGATAAGGATTAGCATTGTCTCTTCTTTAAAATTTTGCTTCACTTAGTCCCAAATAGGTCTTCATGCTCTCGACCGGGATGCTCATGTCCCAGGCTATGTCCTGGTTAGGACTAAGCTGGGGATGAGCAATGTCCCATTCCTTGAAAAGGTGCTCGATAAAGTCTCGATCTGAGCTTTTTAATCCCGGCCGAGACTAAGCTCATGACTAACTTCCATGCTTGAATTTCTTTAATTTTTTTTTTTGTGATTTTGTTCTCTAAAGTTGTCCTAACTTATACACACTTGAATCAAACAAATTAGATGCTCAAAATAAGGTTTGTTAAGATCAAAATAAGGGTTAATTAAGATTGATCATTGCAAAAGGTCAACACAAAACTTTAAGTCTTATAAATATTTTTGAAAAAAATTAAATTCTTTTAGTTTATAAAAAAATTAACAGTTAATTTTAAGACGTTAAAATGAACAGAACATGTTGATATATTTTTGTATGCAATTGATTGATATATGTATAGTTAACTTAAACCTATTTTGCCATCCAAATAGTCATGACTATGTCATGCTCTTTTTTAATTCACCTTTATATTGTAAAGCTAATTTCATAAGCTAATTTGATAATCTTTTTCCATCTCTCTCTTCTTCTACCACTATTTCTCTCAAACCATCACTATTATTGTTAATCATAATATTAAAAAAAATAATAGTAATAATAAATATGAGGATAGCTATGTGTAATATGTGAGGAGTTCAAGTGTATTTAAGTTATCATATGAAATCTTCTAAATTTGTCGATCAACAATTAAAAAAAATTACAATTTTAGTTACTCTATTTCACTAGTTAAATGACAATGGTTGGAACTCAATTTTTGAAGATGAGTATTTTGGATGATAATGAACTCATCTATGGTGGTTACCTCTGATGCATGGAAACGTCACTCAATCGGCATTCCTCTGTTTCCTATACATTTTAGAAACATAAATGCCAAAAAATATTCTTGAAACATTCCGGACACATTTTTATAATTATGAAAAAAGTGGAGCTGCATTTCCTTCTCCAAAATGGATTTCCTAAGTAAAAATAATTACAAAACCTAGATGAAAAAAAAAACCCTACAACATTATTCTTCAACAAATTCAACTCCAAAATCGAAAAAGTAATTCTGAATAAATTAAGACGCAATTATAACCCAGATCTAAAAAGAATTCTAAATCCAAAAAAGGAATTGGAAAAATAATTGAGAATAAATTAAGAAAAAATTAGAATCCAAATCTAAAAAGAATTAGAAAAACTCATTGATCTTCCAAAATTAAGGATCAAGAGTCACTATATAAACATCAAAGAACAAAAACTTAAACTCACTTTCTCAATATTGAACTCTTGAGCAATTTAAACTTCTTATAATTATAACTCATAAGAATCTAGACAAACACTTATATCTCTACTGATTTGAAAGGAGCCCTAGAGGGGGGGTGAATAGGGCTATAAAAATTAAAACAATGATTAATGAAATTCAAATAAAATTAAAGAAGATTAAGAAGAGTAGAGATCGAGACACTTGATTTAAGAAGTTCAGATTATTGGCAATCCTACATCTCCACCTAACTTATTCTCAAGTTAGGATTTGCAAACTGCTCACTTTATTCTTGTTTCCAAGATTGATTACACAAGAGTGTTTCAAGGCTCAACTCAAACCTCCACACAAATGAGTTTTTCTTAGCTCAACTCAAACCATAACTAAAAACTCAAGTGTTTTAAATTGATAACACTTAAACCAAACCGTTAGAGTTGTTCCTCACTTCCCCTTACTTAACCCAAGAAAGAGATTTAGTAGATTCCTAGCTCTAACACACAATTTAACTCTCACTAGATGGGTAAATACAAACTCAACAAGAGTTTATTTACAAGAAATAAATATATAAAGAGAAATGTGAAAGAAACTAAGTTTGGCTCAATGAATTTTCATAATAAATTTAATGTACCAACTCTCTAACTCAATAAATGAAGTCTTGAGCTTATATTTATAGTGCAAAATATAGTTTTTGAAGCTTCAATTTTTGTCCCTAACACTTCTTAACCTTCATTTAATGTTTCTTTCACTTTTTTGTAGGAATTTTGATGCTCACGACTGCGAGGTTCAATTATATAGTTATTGGAGCTCTGAATTAGCTATTACAAAGGTTTTCTAACGGGTCACGATCGTGACCATACTCCTTATGACCATGAGTGGCACAGAGCTCTTTACACATCTTTTCATCTAGTTCATGCCCGTGACTTTCCTCACGATCATAAGGGGTAATTCCCCTTTCCAATGACCTTATTTGGACTTCAATTCAAGGCCTATTGATTGCACCTTTGAACCTAACTTATCAACACCCATAAATATAAAAGTTAGTAACTAAAATTGATTGTTAAAGCCAAAACCAAGGTTGATTTGAGATTGATCATGACCTTGATCATGCAAAGGGTCAATAATCTCTCCCTTTTTGACTTTGACAATTAATTTTTGAATGACAACTAAACAAAATTAAGTGTATGTTGTGCTTTTTCTCATTATACTCTCCCTCAATCATGTATCAAAGGATTTAAAAATTTCTCCCCCTCAATATAAGCAAGGGTGAGTTAAACATATCAAATATCTAGTTTCTCCCATTTTGGCATGCTAGTTATGATCATCATCATTTAAAATGCCAAATTTCTCTCCCCTTTTGTCAAAGTGAAAAAAGGAGGAAACAATAACGTTAAATAAAATATAATAAAGTAAATCAAATAAGATGAATAAAAAATAAATGAACCGAGTGAATGGAAATGATACCAAAGGATACCTAGTGACAAGTTAAATGAGGAATCAATTATGAAAAGTGAAGCATATGTCAAGTATATGTCAAAAACTTAGCAATAGTAATCATGATTCTCAATATATAGTCCAAAGAGTGCTTTACAGAATAAGGAATATAAAAAATGATACCAATTGAAAAGTACATCAAATTAAAAATAATGGGATAATAGCACATGAAAATTATGCAATTTTTGAAAATCATTTTGATCAAGCAAAGGTCAAGTTCACTTTGGACATTTTGATGTGTGCATGTTTATTGATAAGCTAAAATTTATCACTTCAACCGTTCGTATTTAAAATGAGATTAAACACCTTTTTGAACCCAAACTTTAATTGGTTTAGGTTTATTTGTCTCAAAATAATCTTTAGGTAGGAGGTTAAGGTGAAATTGTCTATAATAGCACACATTATTAGTGTGTCCAAACTTCATGCAATAGAAAATCTATTTTGCTTACCAATCCTTATAAGTTTATCATATCTATGATGGTTGGTAGCTTTCTTAGACATAAAAGTTTTAGATGAGTATGTATATCACAGTCACAACAATGCATAAATTTGTTAGGTGTAAAGTGCAAATATGTGTGCCTTTTACTGTGTTACATGAATGCATGATGGGATTAAGGTTTCTTGCCTTTAGTTTTGAAACCTTGAGCCTTGGAAATGTTAGCCTTTAGAGGCTTTCCATTGGCATTGGAATTCATAAGACTCTTGATCTTAGAATATTGAGCTTTAGAGCTTTTGTAAGAAATGAGGGGTGAAGCTAGAGTAGTCTTGACAAATTTGGGAAGACTTGATGATGTAGAGGTTCCATTAGAAAAACCAAATCCGAAATTCAAACTATGAAACCTTTGGCTATTTAGAAGATGATCAAGGGTCTCTTTTCCTTTTTATTATTTTTGCTATTTTTGTCCTTTTTTATTTTAATTTCCTTGTATTTTTATCATAAAATTTCTCATTTTATGGTAAAAATTGCATTTTTATTATTTTTACTATTTTTAAATTTTTGCTAT
>CATIWM010149391.1:0-13545 GCA_949671775.1 Mallotus repandus
CATTTACAATGCATCTAACAAATAATAAGGAATTAAATAATACTCACAAAAAGACTGAAGCAAACTCAAATTTTTCTCCCCCTTTGGAAAAAAAAGAATTAAAGAAACAGGAATTAAGAAAATTAAGATCGATTAATAAAAAGATAAGAGTCTATTGATATTTGAAATATCAGTTGTAAATAAGAAATATCCATGACAAAAACTAATAGCTCTTATCTCATAAACCTAAAATCAACCAAACATAAATTGACACAAAATAGTCTTAAACAAAAACTAACAGCTCAAAGTTTCAGAAACCAAAAATATACTAAAATAAACTAAATAGATACTAACGAGCAAACAAAGAAAAAGGACATAAAAAGAAGCTATTTTTGAGGAGGAGATGAAAGAGGATGAGTGAAAGTCGAATATGAGTAAGAAACGCTTAATGCTGTATAAATAATTAATTTATTGAAAATAAAGTTCAATAAAAATAAAAAAATGTTAAGATAAAAATAAAAAACACTTAATGATCAAAGTAATTGATAAGCACAACATGATTTCACATGAAGAATGTGAAATCAAACAGTCCAACCATCAATTATGCAATTGAACATACAATCAAGACGAATTAGAACCATTAATCATGTGAAGTTCATGTTTAATGAAATTTAATCTCTCTTCATTGAGAGGTTTGGTGAAAATATCTACAAATTGATTGATTGTATCAACAAACTTAAGTGAGATTTCACCATTTTGAACATGATCACGTAAGAAATGATGTCTAATGTTTATATGCTTAATTCTAGAATGTTGAATAGTATTCTTGCTAAGGTTTATAGCACTTGTGTTATCAAATTTGATTGGACTGCGATCAAGTTTAATGCCATAGTCCATCAATTATTGTTTTTGCCATAAAAACTTGTGAACAACATAAACTTGCAGCAACATTTTCTGCTTTTGCAATGGATAAGGCAACCGAAACTTGTTTCTTACTAAACCAAGAAACTAAGCGTTGTCCTAAAACTTAACAAGTTATGGAAGTGTTTTTTCTATCTAGTAGACTATCGGTAAAGTCCACATCTTAATAACTAATCAAGTCAAAGGATAAACTCCTAGGATACCAAAGTCCTAAATGCAAACTTCCACTTAGATATTTGAAAATTCTTTTGATTGCATTCAAGTGGGACTCCCTAGGACTAGATTGAAAATGAGCACACAAGCAAGTAGCAAACATTATATCAGGTCTTCTAGCAGTTAAATAAAGAAGGGATATGATCATACCTCTAAATCAATTTTCATCAATTGGTTTTCCATTCTCATCTTTATTGAGTTTGGTGGTGGTACTCATTGGAGTTTTGCTTAATTTGACTCCATCCATTCTAAACTTCTTGAGAATGTCTCTAGTATACTAGGTTTTGTTGATAGAAATCCCATCTTTGCATTGCTTGATTTGAAGTCCAAGGAAGAACTTGAGTTCACCCATCATACTCATCTCAAATTTTTCTTGCATTAACTTAGAAAATTCCTCACACAAGCAATGGTTAGTAGCACCGAATATAATATTATCAACATATATTTGAACAATAAGTAAGTCATGCTTGGATTTCTTTATGAAAAGACTTGTGTCAATTTTTCTTTTAGAGAAACCTTGCTCTAATAAAAAGTTGCTCAATCTTTCATACCAAGCTCTAGAAGCTTGTTTTAATCCATATAATGCTTTTGAAAGTTTAAATATATGATTTGGAAAATCAAAATTTTCAAAACCAGAAGGTTGCTCAACATAAACCTCTTCTTCAATAAAATTATTTAAAAGTGCACTTTTAACATCCATTTGAAAATTTTGAAATCCATGAATGATGCAAATACAAGTAGCATTCTAATAGCTTTTAACCTCGCAAGGGGGGCAAAGGTTTCATCATAATCAATACATTTTTCTTGATTATAACCTTTAGCTACTTGTCTAGCTTTGTTCCTAGTTCTGACACCTTGTTCATTCATCTTATTTCTAAACACCCACTTAGTGCCTATAATAGAATGATATTTCGGTCTAAGAACCAAAGTCCAAATTTTATTTCTCTCAAATTGATTTAACTCTTCTTGCATAGCAAGGACCCAAAATTCATCATTTAAAGCATCATCAACATTTTTGGGTTCAATTTGAGAAATGAAGGGTAAATTAATAATAGACTTAAGTTGAGACCTAGTTGTTACCCCTTTTTTAGTATCACCGATGATGAGGTCTTGAGGATGTGCTTTCTTGAGTTGCCAATCCTTTGGAAGGTCATCCTTTAAGGTAAGTTGAGGCATCTCCTCATCTTCTTTCTTATTAGAATTTTCATTTTGAAAGGTTTGCTAGTGTTTTCTTCTTGAGTCTTCTTATCCACAAGTTCACCTATATCATCATCAACACTACAAAAATCATTTCTTAGATCAAGTGGGTTAGACTAATCAAATACAACATGCATAGATTATTCAACTACTAGAGTTCTCTTATTAAAGACTCTATATGCTTTGCTAGAGGTGGAATAGCCTAGGAAAATTCCTTCATCAGTTTTAGAGTCAAATTTTCCAAGATTATCCTTGGTGTTTAATTTAAAGCACTAGCATCCAAATACTCTTAAATGTGAGATTTTGGGTTTTCTATTGTTCCAAAGCTCATTATATGTTTTGTTTAAAATCAGTCTTTTGAAAACTCGATTTGAAATATAACAAGATGTGTTAATGGCTTCTGCCCAAAAGTGTAATGGCAAATTATACTCATAAAGCATTATTCTAGCCATTTCCACAAGAGTTCTATTTTTCCTTTCAACTACCCTATTTTGTTGAGGAGTTTTAGGAGATGAAAACGTATGTGAAATGCTATTTTCATTTTAAAAGTTTTGAAAATTTCATTTTCAAGTTCGGTTCCATGATCATTTCTAATGGAAGAAATACAAAAACCTTTTTCCTTGTAAATTATTTTAGAGAAATTTTCAAAAGCGTTAAAAGCATCATTCTTATGAGCAAGAAAACACACCCAAGTAAATCTAGAGTAGTCATCAGCTAATACATATGCATATGCATAGTGCATTCCACCAAGACTAACAACTCTAGTTGGACCAAACAAATCCATATGTATAAGTTCAAGTGGTCTAGAAGTGGATATTATATTCTTGAGCTTAAATGAAGACTTAGATTGTTTTCCCTTTTGACAAGCATCACAAGGTTTATCCTTAGTGAATTCAAGTTTAGGTGAATCAATCACAAGTTCATGATTACAAAGATCATTCAATAGCTCAAAATTTGCATGTCCTAACCTTCTATACAATGACCATGTGTCATGGGAAATAGATATTAAACATTTAATATCTTTGTTATTAATTTTATTTAAATCAATAACATAGACATTATCTACTCTTTCACTATAAAAAAAAATACTTTGTCTTCATCAGGACTATTAACAAAGCAATTATTAGGATAAAAAGTGACTTTATTTTCCATATCATATAATTGACTTACACTAAGCAAATTATGTTTAAGACCATCAACAAGCAATACATGATGTATAGATAAGGATTGAGAATTATCGATTTCTCCAATGCCAATAATCTTTCCTTTTGCATTGTCCTCGAATGTAACATGCCTTCCATCTTTAGCATCAAGCTTGTTGAATTGCTCTTTGTCTCCGGTCATGTGTCTTAAACATCCACAATCAATATACCATTTACTTTTTGTTCTTGTGGACTTCAAGCACACCTACACATCACAATTTAAACATTCTTTTGAACCCAAACCTTTCTTGGTCTAGGTTGGTTAGTCTCAAGATAATCCAAAGGAAGCAAGTTTAAGTGCAATCTTCTATAGAAGCATATATTGCTTGAGTGACCTTTGGTCATGTAATAAAAACATTCAAAATTGGCAAATTTATTTCTCCTAGGATGATATGCTTTCCTAGCATGTGAAACATGCCTTGTGTGTTGTGGTAGTGAATGCTTTCTATAACTCCTTTGAGTTATAATGTGAGACATACATTGACAATGGCAATGTTTATTTCGATAGGTTTGTGCAACATGTTTATGTGCATTGTGATATGTAACATGCTTAGGAGTGTTGTATCTAGTGTACATGTAAGCATGTTTAGGTTGAGGTTTTCTAGTATGAACCTTACCTCTTTGTGTTAATGTAGGTTGGGTCTTATGAGACTTACCGTTATCATTTGACACATGAGACCTTTTAGCTTTGAAAGCTTGAGTCTCATTTTATTTGGAGGTAGATGAAATAGAATCATGTGATGTTTTAACAAAATTAATGTGTGATGATGATGAGGAAGGCATTCCAATTACATATGCAATTCCACAAGTATCTTCGTGGAATTTTTTAGAGTCAAAAAGAAAATCTAAAGTTTCTTTTCCCTTCTTGAATTTAGAAATGGAATTCTTCAACTCTAAGACCTCTTGAGAAAGCTTATGATTTTCCTCATTCGCTTTCTTAAGTTGATCTGTTAAGGAACTTGAACATTCCAAATCACTTGCAAGTTGTTCTTTGGACTTAACAAGTTTAGAAAAATCATTTTTAAAGTTTTCAAATTCCTTGGTTAAGCTTGTTAACTTATGCTTGTAAAACTTTTTCTTAAAAAGTAAGCTAGTATATTTAAGCACAATTTTGCTTACAACAAAGCTCTCATCATCATCTTCATAATCATCATATTCACAATAATCATTAGAAGAAGAGTTAGAAATAGATGGTACCTTATTTTCATCTTCAAGAGCCATGAAACAAAGGTTGGCCACTTCTTGTTGTTCCTCTTCTTTTTCAAATTCAGAGGAGATATCCTAAGTAGCTTTGAAAGCCTTCTTCCTATCCTTTGATACTTTGTTCTTAAATTTGAGTTTGGGGTACTCACTTTGGATGTGACCCGGTTTCTTGCATTCATAGCAAGTAACTTCTTTAGTTTTCTTCTTGCCATCTCCTTCATGCTTCTTATTGAAGTCTCTTATTCTTGAGGAGCTTTGTTTTCTCAAGAACTTCTTGAAGTTTCTCGTGAGCATGGCAATTTTTCCATCTTTATCACTAGAATCTTTAATGGTTTCCTCTTCACTATCATTTTGAGAGGCTTTTAAAGCAATGCTTTTCTTCTTCTCTTCCTTCTCTTCTTGCTCTTCACCTCTTTGCTTTGTTGTAAGCTCATAGGTAAGAAGCTTTCTAATAAGCACGTTGGTTGAAAGAGTAGCAAGGTCTTGAGCTTCCTCAATTGGAGTAACTTGAGATTCCCAATCCTTCTTAGGTAGGATTCTTAGGATCTTATTATTTACTTCTTCCTTAGTAAAATGTTTACCAAGTTTCTTGAGGGTGGTGATAAGAGCATTGAGATGATTCATCTTCCTTGTGATTGATTCTTGAGGCTTCATTTTGAAGAGCTCATACTCATACATATGGAGTTAAACCTTATTGCTTCTAACTTGCACATTTCCTTCGTAATGATTCTCCAAGGTTTCCCATATTTCCTTGGCTAAAATGCAATGTTGAAGCTTGCCACCTTCTCTTGACATAGAAGAGACTAAGGTGATCATAGCCTTTTTATTTTTATGATTTTCTTCCTTTTGATCGTTGTTCCATTGACACTTTGGGATGGTAGTGACTACTCCTTCAACGGTAGCTTTGGGTGGTTCCCAACCTTTTAGGAAAATGTCCCAATGTTTGATAAAATCACAATCCAAATATAGCTCCATTTTGAATTTCCAGTGAGGATAGTCGCTTCCATCAAAGAATGGTCTAAGAGAAGAAATGTTTTGAGTTTCACTTCCCATAATCTTGTATTCTAGCAATTAAGTTCCTAGAATTCAAGCTCTGTTACCAAATGAAAATGCCCTAGAGGGGGGGAAGGTGAATAGGGCTATCGAACAAAAATAAAAAACTTAATAACAAATAAGTGAAAATTGAAAGAATGCTGAGGAGGAAGAATGATGAACACAAGAATTTAAGGAGCTTGGATTCTCAAGAATCCTACATCTCAAGATTTTCAACTTAGGATTTTCAATCACCCATAATCTTATTCACAAGATTGAGACTACACAAGAGTTTAAGGCTTACTCTTACAACCTTACAAACTAGAGTTTCTAGGCTCACTCTAAAACCGAATCCCAAGTGTTTTAATGGCTAAACACTTAAACCAGTTCTTTTGGAATAGAATCTCATTTCCCGTTTTCTTAAACCCAGAAAATAGAAGAATAAGAATATCTATTCTAACACTTACCAACTCTCACAAGGGTTATACAAATATATAAAATGAATTTTGAAAGAATTTGAGAGCTTTTTGAATGTTAAGAATGAGAATTGTAATAATCAAGTGTCTTAACATCAAATGAGCTTTAGGACTTGTTTATATTGACAAACAACTCGAAATTATGGTTGTTTTAAGACAATAATTGTGTCTCCAATGCCTCTAAACATTTGAAGATTTATATTGACTTATTTCTGTCAAAATAAAGCTCACAATCATGAGGAAGAAGTCCTGGTTCGTAAGGATCAAACATAAAGCCGTTGCCTTTGAATTTTTATAAAAAATGCTTGTTGTGAGCTATCAAGAGGATGATCATGAGATGCTCATGGCTGTGAGGCCAGACCATGAGCGGCACTATCCGAAATAGCTGAAATGGCTCAAAATGGGCACCAACAAGGGACAACTAGTGATTGGCTCATGAGACGCTGGTGAATGGGACTTTAGCCCTTTAATATGATCAAATAAGCCTAATATTTCTTCACAAAAGTTGTATACATTTTTCTTATATTTCTATGTAATTATGAATCAACTCAATTGGACCTCTTTATCTCAAGATATTGTTGAAATATTAATAGTTACGCAACCTAAAATGAAAACTACATATGTTGACTTTGACTGAAGATTTGCAAACCCAAATGAACTCAAATTTTAACAAGTATTCTCAATTCAGGAAGCTTATGAAATGTGAAGAAGATCACTTTCTCATTATAAAGCTATAAGGATGTCAAAAGCCTCTCTGAATCTCAAAGGTTGAATCAGCACAAAAGCATACTTATCAATCCCGGTCGTGACCATACTTGGGACCAATGTCTAGAGATGTTTTTCTTTGATATTGATACTCCATTGTGACTTCCAATTAAATCATAACTTATACACACTTAAATAAATAAAATTAAATGCTCAAAATTAAGTTTGTTAAGATCAAAATCAAGATTGATCATTGCTAAGGTCAATAATAATAATAATAATAATAATAATAATAATAATAATAATAATAATAATAATAATAATAATAATAAAATAATAATAATATACCCATGTAAACCTACAATGTCACCTTCAGTGTTCTTTAAAATGCTACCAGTCCCCATATTTTTTCATTAAGTGCATGGTTAATGGCCAAGCAATATATAAGATTGTAAAACACACTTATCCACGTTTCTTGCTAGTTACTAGACTTGGAATTGCAGGTAAGTCCAATATATCAATTAATGGACAAATTACATTAAAGACACATGTAGTGGAGAAGGTATATAGCTTTCATGTTTTAGGTCACTTCCATCACCATAGTCCAACTAGTACTATGCAAAAAGTATGAAATTGCAGTGAATGGTGGCTACTGGGTGCAATAATAATTGTACATTTGAAATGTGAAATTTAGTTCTAGCATTTGTTATTTTTGATACTTATAATTGAGTTGTTTAGTTTTAACAAAATATTTTCTTTTAATATCAACCATCTCTATTTAAAACCTACCGAATTTTGATTAATTTAGTTCCATTCAAGTAGGAACATAAAGGTAGCAAAAGTCTTTAAACAACTAATTTAACACGACTGTATATACCACAATTTAAATATGAAATGTCATTTAAGCGAAAATATCCCCTTTCCAGTTGATTCTAATAATTATCGGTTCGAGGCTAACAAAATATTTCAATTGGTCAATTCTTAATAATTTTAACACGATTAACAAATTTAAACATTTAATTGCACTTTAAATTATTAATTCAAACTGTATTAAATCAAAATGATTCTTAGAATATTGAATTGTTAAAAGAGTAAGTCCACGTAACTAATCTTATATTTTGATGATAATTGGGTATTATTAAATTATGATTAATTTTTTATTTTTTAGTAATTTATGATCTTAGAAGAAAAAGATAAAGTATAGAGAGAGAATGTATGTTGTATATTACTCAATGATAAATAATGGTTATAGGTCTGATATATATTACATGTGATAACTAATTAAAGTATATCAGATATATACAACTACTAAAGTTGTTACAACTGAATAGAACTCATTGTTGGATAGCCTTATCTCCCTCCAGCAAGTTGTACCGGAGGAGGGAAGACAGACAACTTGGACTTCAAATGTGAAAATGTTGTCTTGGAGAGAGGTTTTATGAGCACATTTGCAATCTGATCCTTGGAAGAAATGTAATTGACTCAAATTTCCTTGTTTAACACCTTATCCTGAAAAAAATGAAAATCTACTAGGTGCTTCGATTGGGAGTTAAAAATTGGACTTGAAGAAAGATATGTAGCGGATAAATTAACACACCATAGTGTTGGTGTTGAGGATGAGGGCAGTCCGAGTTCATGAAGCAAGGAATTAATCCAATGAACTTCATTAATAGTGCTTGTAACTATATGGCATTTTGCATCCGTCGAAGTCCTCGCAAGTGTGCATTGCTTTTTGGATCCTCATGCCATAAGATTGTGTCTAACATAGATTGAGTAACCCATTGTGGACTTCCTATCATTGATGTCCCCTCCCCAATCAGAGTCAATGTAGGCCGAGACTTGAAAATGATCTGAAACAACCAGAAAAAGACTCATGGGTCGCAGTCCCACATTAATAATGTAAAATTCTCTTTACTGCAGTCTAATGGTCCAAAATGGGAGCATGCATGTATTGAGATACCTTATTCACAATATAGCAAAGATTTGGTCTAGTGACACACACATATTGCAAGCTGCCTACAATGCTTCTATAAAGAGAAGGGTCTAAAAATAATTGACCACGAAGAGAGAGTTTTATAGTGGCTCATGAAGGTGTAGAAATTGATTTTGCACACTGCATGTTTTTACGTTGGAGGAGCTCTTGAATATATTTAGATTGTGAGAGAAGAAGACCATTTTGCACCAAGTTGCCTCAATTCCCAAAAAATAATTTAAAACTCCAAGATCTTTGAGAGTAAAATTAGATTGCAAGGAACTAATGATAGAGTGAATAAGAGTTGGATCATTACCAATGATTAGAATATCATCTACATAGAGTAGACAATAAATTTTGTTGGTGCCTTGTTGTAGAAAATGGAGTGAGCTGTCAGTTTTTGATCTAATGAACCCCAAAGAAATTAAAGAATTTGTAAGACACTTCAACCACTACCTTAGAGCTTGTTTAAGCACATAAATTGATTTTTTGAGCTTGCAAACATGATTTAGGAATAGTGGATGAATAAACCCTTATGCTTATGACATGAATACTTCTTCATCAAGGGTGCCATATAGGAAAGCATTTGATACATCGAGTTGCCTTACTTCCCATTTATTGTTGATGTGTGTTTTGCATTATTATTTTTGTTATTTATTTTGTCATTTAGTTAGTATTTGTGTTTTAATTAAGTTAATATCGTTAGTTCTGAAATTTATTTTTCTTTTATGTATTTTTGGTTGTGAAGGGCTTTTTGAACATGAATTGGGTTTGGTTTGGAATTCCTTGAGGAGTTAGTTGAGTACTATCTTGTTGGCATAAATTATTAGCAAGAAAATTCATGTTTTTGGGGTGAAGTTTGCTGCTGCCATAGTAGCACTTGAAGTCACATGAGAGGGGAGATTCAGCTATCATCGCAGCATGGGCTACTACTATAACCGAGAATTGCATGAAAATTTATCCTCGCTAGTGCTGCCATCATAACCCCCTGACACCCAATTTTTAAGACGTGGCATCAACTTATTTTGAAGGGCAACATAACTTCCCTTTTAGGGGCTTTAAATACATCACTTTGGGACATTTTTACGAAGAGAAAATATTCAGAAAAGCTCAAGAAAAATTGGAAGAAACATAAGGAAGATTAAGAGTTGAAGATTGAAGATCCAAAATAAACCTAATTTTTGCTCTTTTCTCTACTTTATTCTTATAACTTTCATGGGATATTTTCATGGTTGAATATTTTTATAATATATTAGGCTAAATATTTATTTTTTAGGAATTGAAGATCCAAACCTAATCTAGGCTTCCAATTTAATAAATTCATTAGTTGTTGCATAAGTTGTTTATTAATCTTAATGCTTGTTGTTTGGCCACCAATAACATGATTTTAATTAGGATAATGCATTGAAAGATTGTAATTCTAATAGTCCTATAAACATAAGTTTAGCTTAACTAGAAATTATAGATAAATTGAGTTGATTAAATTCCTATTGGGTTGTGCTTCATAATTCATGATTTTAATATCTAGGTGTTTGGATTGCAATGAGAATTGTGTCTTAATCTGTTGCCTTGATTGATAATTATGAATTTAAATTAATTAATACTTGAGAAAGACTGATTGATGCTTTAAAAAAACTCAAGATATGCATAGCTAATTGAGTAGTAAATTTGAGTAGCTTAGTGTTTGTGAGGTGATTTAATTCCTAGCAAGTTTTGGATTATTGATTGTTTATTCTTTAGATTTAAAAATCATCTTTATGTTATAGGTTCATTTATTTGCTATTTATATTTCATTCCAAAATTCTTTATTCGCAAGCCTTAGACAATTAAGATTTAGGTTAATAGGTGATTAGAATGAGTCTCTGTGGGAATGATATTTTTTGTACTACTTGGCGATACAGTGCACTTGTGGTTTTACACAAACAAGTTTTTTGGGCCAATGCTGGGGACTCGATTCTAACATCATAATTAATTTAATTTATATTGAACTAAGGCACCAAATTCTATTTATTTTTATTTTAATTCTTTTATTTTTTTTTAAAATTTTGCAGAGTTCTTCGGTTTATGCATAATACCCAAAAATTTTTGACAAGAAATCACTCACATACATACCGGAGCTCACTAGGTTTGCAAAGGAAAACCAAAGACACTTTTGAGAAGAGTCAAGCAAGATGGCAGACAATGAGAATCAAGCTGAGGCACGAGTGTTATTAGACACATCTATGCCCGATTTGGGAGGCATAAGGCAAAGCATCACGAGACCAAATGTTGAAGCCAATACTTTTGAGATCAAACCGAATTTGTTACAAATGCTCCAATCAACCATCCAAGTTTATGGGATGCTAAATAAAGACCCAAATGATCATGCTCAAGTACAATGGCGTGTCTAATGGTACATTGAGGCTGAGATTGTTCCCATTCACTCTCAATGACAAGGCTGAAATTTGGTGGAAGTCTCAAACACTCAGTTCGTTTACTAATTGGAATGATTTGGGTAGATCGTTCTTGGCTAAATATTTTCCACCATCCAAGACAACTAAGGTGGTGATGGAGATCACTTCATTCCAACAATTTGAGAATGAATCCTTAAGTGAAGCTTATTAGAGGTTCACAGAATTACAGAGAAGCTACCCACATCATGGACTGCCTAAAGATGTGCTCATAAGGACATTTTATGATGGAGTAATAAGTTCTACAAGGTATTCCATTGATGCTAAAGCTGGTGCATTTTTTATGAGAAAAATAGTTGATGAGGCTGCACAATTGTCAGAGAGGATGGCGTATAATAATTGTTTATGGTCTTCTGAGAGAACTCATCCTCCCAAACAAATGGGAAGGCTAGAAATTGGCATAGTAATAACTTGCCCTCCAAGCTCAAATTTCTGCATTAACAAAACAAATAGGCAACCTCACCAACAAAAATAATTCAGCCCCTATTAATGTGTCTTGCAATTTTTTTGGCTACTTTAATATTAATTTTGGTGCTTATAATGCAGGTATGATAAGGGGTGGCTATATCAAGCAAGCTAATTATATAGGGAATCAATTTCAAGTGCAAGCCAACAATCCTTACTTCAACACTTACAATTCGGGGTGACGAAATCACCCAATTTTTTTATGGAGTAACAACAATAATGTGGTTGCACCTAACTTTTTCAATAATAAAATTTTATAAAGGCAACAAGCACCATCTGGATTTTAGCAACCACCATAAGATAGGATGGCATCTATGGAGAACAAATTAGATAAAATTTTGGATGCCATTACTAATAAGTTATCAAATCATGAGGAGAACTAGAAGAGGATGGAGGCCAAATTTTATCATAGTAGAAGAAATCATGCCTCTTTAATTCATAACATCAAGGTAAAACTTGGAGAGCTTGCCAATGCCTTGAGAACAAGAGCACAAGGAAATATTCCCAGTACTATAAAGTCAAATCCCAAGGAATTGAAGGCTATAACTTTAAGAAGAGGCAAGGAAATGAGGACACAAGCTGACATTTCCAAGGAGAATGATAAAAAAGATAAAGAACAATATATAATGGTGGAGGATGAGACAAAAAAGGAGAGCAAGACAGAGCAAAAAGAGGTTCGAGAATCTACACCTTTCTCTTTTGTGCCAAAGATCCCATTTTCATAGAGGTTGAAGAAGCCGCAAGATAGTCAACAATTTACAGAGGCTCTTGTGCAAATGCCTAAATATGTGAAGTTCCTAAAGGAAATTATCACTAATAAAAGGTGATGGGATGATAATCAAATAGTGGAATTAACAGAGACTTACAGTTCTATCATCACTTGTCTCTAAGCTTAATGACCTAGGGAGTTTTACTATTCCTTATGTATTTGGTACTCAAGAATTTTCTAGATATTTATGTGACTTAGGTGCAAAAATTAATCTTATTCCATTTTCTCATTTCAGGAAATTTTAGCTCGGCGAGTTGACTTACACAAACATGACATTACAGCTAGTAGAGCACTTCCCAAAGAAGCCACATAGAATTATTGAAGATGTTCTTGTGAAGGTAGATGAATTTATGTTTCTTATGGATTTTGTGGTTTTGGACTCTGAAGAGGATAAGAAGTGTCCTTTAATTTTTGGGAGGCAATTTTTGAATAATAGGAGAGCTCTTACAAATGTTCATGAGAGAAAAATAACTCTTAGGGTTGGTGATGAGAGTGTTGAGTTTGTAATGTCAAATTTAATGAAACACTCTTTGGAGAATGAGATGTGTATGAAGGCTGAGATTATGGATGAGCATGTAAAAGGAGTAAGTTGTTAAAGGGAGTCAAATAAATAAGTTGGGGTGAGTGATAAGGATTGTGAAAGTGAACAAGAGAATAGATTTGAAAAATATGAAATTTTATTGAGAAGAGACAACCCAACACTTGCACAACTACAATATCTTCCTAAGAGGGAGATGAAGAGGAAGAAGGGACTGAAGCTTAACCAAACCAAGTCGAGCAAGTGAAGATGCAGGTTGGCAATAAATCCTCTACCGCCTTGATGCTTTTGAGAGAAACTTTGATGAACTATTTAAATGAGTTGGAGCATGTGAAACTTTACTGAGGACAATGTGAAGCTTAAGTGTGTGTGTGTGTGTGTGTGGGGGGGGGGGGGGGGGGGGGTTAGCTCTTGCATTTGCAT
>CATIWM010149397.1:0-10080 GCA_949671775.1 Mallotus repandus
TGACTGTAATATTTTCATGCATTGGTACTTATTTAGTATATTATGCTTATAATGTTATTTTTATGCTTTAAAGTTAATACTCTTTGTATATTATTGTTATATCCATTTTTTTAGGTACAAACGAGCTCACAAACGAGCCCACAAACAAGCCCACAAACGAGCTCACACACAAGCTAATAAACGAGCACACAAACGAGCTAATAAACGAGCCCACAAATAAGCTAATAAACGAGCCCACAAACGAGCTCACACACGAGCCCACAAACGAGCTAATAAATGAGCCCACAAACGAGCTAATAAACGAGCCTTCAAACGAGCACAAATCGAGCTTTGTTCTCGAACAAGCTGGAGTTCATCTCGAGCCGAGCTCGAGCTCTGAATTTCCAATTATACTGAGCTCGAGTCCGAGTTCGAACACTTATATATTATGCCGAGCCGAGCTCGAGTAGTCCAAAACTCGGCTCGGCCCGGCTCGATTACAGCCCTAACCACCACTACCTCCACTTCTACCTCCACCTCTACCACCACCTCCACCTCTACCACCACCTTCACCTTCACCACCACCACCTCCACCTCCACCACCACCACCTCCACCTTCACCTCCACCACCACCACCTCCTCCTCCTCCACCTCCACCTCCACCTCCACCTCCACCTCCACAACCACCACTATTACAGTCTCATGACTTTGAATTGAAATTAATTAAATATACGTGATTTAAATTTTTTATAAAACAAATAAATTTTAGATTAAAAATTATTATATTAATCACAATAATTATTATAGTAAATTTCATAAAAATATTATAAGAATATGAAAAAATTGCGAAATGAAAAATAACAAACATATTGTTTTCAGTTTTCCTATTTTCTGTTTTGAAAAATGGAAAGCTAAAAAATAAGAAAAAGGAAAAGAAAAATAAAAAATATTTTCCAAAACTAAACAGCTCCTAAGGATTTTTTTTCCTAATTAAATCCAATCTTGTTAAATTTATTGATTGTATGGAATTTATTTTATTAAATTTTATTTATACCTTAAAATAGGTCAAGTTTAAGCAATAGGCAAATTATATCATGGACCCTTGTCCATATTGCAACATGGACCAGGGTCCATCACACGTGTGAGTGTCTGTTTTTTTTTTTTGCGCGTTCAACTTCTTCTTCTTCTTTTTTCTGTGCTTATCTTCTCATTCTTCTTCTTTTGTATGCTTTCTTCTTCTTCTTTTTTTTTTTTTGGGCATCTTCTTCTGCTTTTCTTTCCTCATTAGCTGCAATCTCCCCTAAGCAATTAAAGCTCCTCCATAATGAATGAACTCGATGACTCAAGGACTGACAGTACGCTATGATTTCATACTAGCACACCTCCTCAATGACTAAAACATAGCGAAATTCCATAAAAGTTGTTACAATGACTTGGAACACGTTGGAAATAAAAATATCATATTTTATTTAGGTAAAACACGTTGATTATACTGCCGGTTAGTGTTGTAAGTGTGCTGCCAGTTTGTTCTAGGCTTGAAGATGGGGTGATGGCAAGCGTGTTACAATCATTACTAGTATTGCTTATTTGGGGTATAATAAAGATGCATTTGAGATGTTTAGATTGATGATCAATAAAGAGGTGAAACCAAATTCTATCGCCATCTCTAGTGTGTTACATGTAATGGCCTAGGTAAGGAAATCCATGGCTTTAGCTTAAGATATGGAATTGAGTCTGGTATTTTTATTTCTAATTCATTGATTGATATGTATACAAAATGTGGTCATTCAAATAAAGCTTCCAGCTTGTTGAATAAAATAATTGATTATGTGCAAAAGACCAATGAAATTCAGGTGATAAATGAATTGGTTATATTCTTGACAGTATGTTATGATAAAATTAATAATAGAGAGAACCAAATAACTCATGTTCAAAAGACCAATGAAATTGCAGGTGAAAATGAATGAAATTGTAGGTGAAGATTAATGAATTTACGTGTTTTATCTTATAAACTTAGCTCAAGTTCATTAGTATTTGGCTACATGTTCATTAGTAATTGTCTACAAATTTATTCGTTTGTGCACATAAATTCATTAGTTATAAAATAGAAGTTCATTTGTTTTTAATTAGAGGTTCATATTTTTATTATGAACTCATATTTTATATATATAGACACACATACATACAATATATATTTTATATATATATTTCCATTTGGCAAACAGATCCTCGTTGTTGCTGCTGCTGCTGCAATTCTACAACCTCCTGCATCATCATACTCCTCTCTTTACTCAATGAGTTGGCAACTAGTGCGTGGTGCAAGGGAAAAATAAGGATTTACCTACCTAAAATAAAAATTTGTTTAAAACAGGCAAAGTAAATGTGGTTTAAATTGCAAAACAACATTTTGTTTAGCATGCTAAATAAATTAAAAAGTTTAAAAGTGATATTTAATGTCAATGAAGTTTCATTCAAAAAAATAAGAAAAAACAACATCCACCATGCAAACAAATAAAGTTAGCAACTAGAGGCTCTATAGCTAAGGTTGAAACTGATGAACTTACAGTGATTAACTAATGAACCTACATGAGTTAACTAATGAATTTACAGGATTTGACTAATGAACCTATATAGAATAATGATCCTGAGTATTAAAAGTAATAAACCTATAGTGTTTAACTAATGAACCTGCATGAGTTAATTAATGAATAAAAATTTTATTTGATTAAAATCATGAATAAAAATTAAATTCAACCATTGTAATTAATAAAATAAAAAGAAAAAATAATTTTTTGATAAATAAAAAATAATTTTTCATTTCTATTAAAAAGCAAACATCAACTTTTGTTACTCAACTTTTTGTATTATAGTGAGTTATATTGGAAAAAATTTATGAAGAAGGCTATTCAAGAATCTAAATCAAGTAAAACAAAAATCATGTAAAGAATCTAAATTAATTAAGAGCTTTGTTTGGTAATAGAAAAGCTACTAAAGCAAAGTATGTTAAGACAAAAATGCCAAGTGGTAGTAATTGTAACGCACAAATTAACAAGATGCCTACCTTTGGTGTTAGCTTGGTTGCAGAATGTTCCTAAACCATTCCAATTGGTGTTACAAATGGTCTGCGTAACAACGGAGATTCATCTTTTATATATATATATATATATATATATATATGTATATATATGTATTTATGCGTTCATTTTGTTTTTTATTTGATGAATTTGAAGTGTATAGTTAAGAATCTATATGTTATGTTATTTGAACCTATAATTTTTTATTAATAAACCTATATAGAATAATGAACTAGAGTATTAAAAGTGATGAATCTATAATTGATAACTATTGAACCTTCGTGATTTAATCACTGAACCTATATTATTTGACCAATTAATCTATTACTTTTTATAATATTAATATTACTTTTTACTAAACAACACTCAAGGCATACATTGAAACAATTAAATTAGTAAGATAGATTTTTTATATATGCATGTTTGATCAATATTGATGATTGTTGCTTTAATTCTTGTTGCTTTAATTCTTGTTTTTTAATTGGTTTGTTTCTTGGGTTATTCAAGAACAGAATATGCAAAAGCTATGGTAGTGGCTGGGATGTCACCTGAAATCATAGTTCGAGAGCTAGAAGAGGTTATGAAAAGGTTGGAGGGGATAGAACGAAACCATCTGCTTCTGCCTTTGCTCTGCTGCCTGAAGCCTCTGATTCACTGTTTCCATTTGGCGAATAGATCCTCGCTGTTGCTGCTGCAATTCTACAAGCCTCTGATTAACTGTTTCGATTTTGCTCTGTTTATGATAGAAGGACGTTTTACGTTAAGAAAAAAAAGGAAAGACGCGTGTTTTCATTCGCACGTGCGTAATTCATGTTGCATTATGGACAGGGGTCTATGATATAACAATTCTCTAGACATGATATTATTATTTATTTTTTCCTATAATAACAGGTTGCATAATTAATGACGTGATAAAAAATTTAAATTTTTAACTTAATTTATCTAATGACATTGCGGGCGAAAACAGGCCGCAGCCTAAAGCAGTGAATTTGGGTTTCGTCTTGGCCTTTAATTTTGAATTTCCATCTTAGAGTTTCTCTAATGACTTTATAAGACCATAAAAAGTGACCGTGTTGAACATTATTGGATGGCTTATCATTACCCAAACATAATCATTTGAGGATTATGGTTGGGTAAAGAGTGATGGTGCAATGTAGATTTCTTAATCGTATTTTCATTGGTTCAAGCAATTGTTTGGCAAATGGATCTGAGTGATTGTTTAAATTTTAATTCTTTTGACAAGTTAATTTTATATATTTACAATTATCATAATCTTAGATAATTATTGAAAATAATTTTATTTTTATTATTGTAAGTTATTTTTTTTTATTTTTCTATCTTTTCTTCATTTCGGATACAAATATAAACTTCAACATCTTTTTTAACGCTTGAATTTCTATCAATTTAGAAAGACATTTTTAAATTTTAAAAAATTATATCCACTAATTATCTCTTCTAATATAATTTATGTGAGAATGATAAGAACATTATTGCAATGATTCAATTTCATTTATATGATCTTTTTCATTAATTTTAAATTATTTTTTAATTTTAAAATTTAATTTAAATAAATTAATAAATTAATATATTAATTCTAATTTTTATATCCTTTTCATTTAATTATTATATTTATTATATAAAGACCTCTTAATAAAAGAAATGTAACCAAATAAAATTAAATTTTTGAATTTATTGAAATTAATTAATTAGTTATTTTAAAATAATTTAAAATATATTATATTAGTTACAATTTGTGCAATGCACGAATCTACGACTAGCTTTCTTATTAAATTTTAGTAAAATTTCTAAAAATAATATAAGCACAATTTTATTTATGTAGCTATCCAATATTATAAATTTAATAGACTTGTAATCCATTATAATTTTTTTTTATATATATAAAACTTCTTAGTAAAGGCATGTACCTTCATTATGATAATTTATTAAAGAGAAAAAATAATATAACATAAACAACCTCAAAGGTAATGGGAAAAACAATAACCTCTGCAAATCCAAAAGAAGACAATCATTGAGATGTTTGAGAAAGATACCTCGTTTAAGGCCTATTGCCGGTGAGCACTGATTTTAATTTTTCCTTATGTCCAGGACTATTTAGAAACCATCTCCATCTCAAGTTGTGCCATAAGCTGATTATCTGATAATTTATTAAAACTAGAAATGGCATATGAATTCAAAGACAATTCATTCCCAGCTGAGGAAGCACCAGTATCACCAACTTCGACGTTATCATTTCCAAGAGCATGAATATTAGCGACGTCAATTTTCTCCCAGATGTCATTGTCCGGAACTAAAAGGAGGGATTCTGTCTGCCTCAAAGAAGTAGCACCAGTATTACCAACGTTGATGTTTTCATCTTCATGTTGTAAGTGATGTTCATGTGAGTCCGGTTGACCGTCCAAGACCATTTGTTGTTCTGTCTGATGGAAATCTAATTACTGGTCCAATTCTGGTTGTTGTTCTAACAGACAAATGGCATCATCAACTTGAATTTCATTATTTGGATTTACACCCTCATCAAAGGCGCGGTGCAATTGCTTAAATGCATTGTTAACAGGAACATATGGAATAACGTTCCGTCGCCATACCTTACGTGTCTCATTCTTTTTAGACAGATCATGTTTGGGTTCGTCCGCCTGGTGCACGAGCATGGGTTTTTTGCCTAAACAACAAACCTAAGGAAGATGGCCAATATTAGAATAAATAGAGCAGAAAGATGCAAATTTTCATAAACAACCTCGATGAAGGAACTTTTTCCAACTCTTTCCACCAATAAATTCTCAAGCAATTTGCTGGAGAGATTAATATCCATAAGGATCCGGGCATAATGTCCAAATTCGTCTTTGAGAGTAGCATTATCAAGCTTCAACGGAATACTAACTCCTCTGGCAATGGATGCTAGAATCTTAGGGTGCCAATATCCCCATGGTAATTTAGAAGCAAACCCAAATTTGGGCGTTTATTGATTTTTTATCGGAAGGATCAAAGTCGGGGGTCCAGTGTTGTAGACGGAAAACGCCTGGCTTAAGAGTTATAAAACCTCTACCCTAGATAGAATTATATTCAATAGTTGAATTCAAAATCACATGATAGTAACCTCTTCCTAGGGAAATCAATCTCCAACTTGTTGAAAGACCCTAAACGAATGAATGTTTGTTCTTTAAATTTGTCAACTTCCATGGCTTTTCCCCTTTTGATAAAATAAACCGAGCAGTGAGGGCATATTTACAAACAGTCAATTGTTGTTCATAAAGCTGTTGATTTATTTTAATAGCAATAAAACCTCCCTTATTTGTAGCAGCATCAGAATTAGAAATCTGCGATCCTATAATAGCATTAGAAGACGTTGCTTTAACAGCATCTGCGTACAATTGCTGTTGAACAGGTTGCTTTGGAGCAAACATTTAATCAATTCTATCCTCAACTTTTAAGACCAAAATATTTTTTTAAATAAATTTGACCAATAATTTTTGTACTTTAAAATCATTTTTAAAAATAAAATATTTTTTTTCTAAATGATTTCAAAATAATGGAATGATTTTTTATACTAAAAAATTTTAAAAATTAAATAAACATATTGAATTTCAAAAATATCTAAGCTGTAATAATAAAAAATAAAAAATTAAGAGTTTAATTGTGTCAAAATAAACTTCAAGGAGATAATTAAATTTTGAAAATAATTTAAGAATTTTTTATACCTTTTATGGTACCATAAATCAAATTTTAAACATTTTTAAATCAGACGTTTGATTAATATTTTATATTTATAATTTTATAATTTTATATTTTTATATTTAAACGTTTTTATATTTTATATTTATATTAATCAAACGTCTGATTTAATATTTTTTAAAACTTAATTTGTGGTGTAGTAAAAGGTATAAAAAATTATTAAATTATTTTCAAAATTTAATTATCTCCTTAAAGTTTATTTTGATACAATTAAACTTTTAAATTTTTATTTTTTATTATTAGAGCCTATATATTTTTGAAATCAAATATGTATTTAATTTTTAAAATTTTTTGAGTACAAAAAATATTTCTATTATTTTGAAATCATTTAGAAAAAAATATTTTGTTCTTAAAAGTGATTTTAAAGTGTGAAATTTTTTTTATCAAATTAGGATTAGCTTGATAATTGGTCTATAGTTGAGGATAAAATTGATTAAGTTTTCAATTTTTTTTTGTCATGTCAGCCACTCTTATGCCACATCAGCTTGCTACGTCAGCTCTGACACAAGTTTAATGTCGTTTAGATAGATTTGGAATAACTTGAAAAGTTGGAGAAACAAATTGATACAACTTCAAAATTAGAATGAAATTGATAATTGACCTATAGTTCATGATAGATTTGATTATTTTCTCTTTATATAATTATTGAGAATAATTTTATTTTTATTATTTCAAGTTTGTTTTTAATTTTTTCTATCTTTTCTTCATTTCAGATACAAATATAAACTTCGATATCTTTTTTAATGCTTGAATTTCTATCAATTTAGAAAGACATATTTTTAAATTTTAAAGAATTATATCTTCTAATATGATTTATATGATAATAATAAGAAAATTACTGCACTGATTCAATCTTATTTATATGATCCTTTTCATTAATTTTAAATTATTTTTTAATTTTAAAATTCAATTTAAATAAATTAATACATTAATATATTAATTTTAATTTTTTATATCAATTTTTTATATCTTTTTCATTTAATTACTATCTTTATTATATAAGGAAATGTAACCAAATAAAATAAAATTTTTGAAACTATTGAAATTAATTAATTAGTTATTTAAAAATAATTTAAAATATACTATATTTATTTGCAATTTGTGCAACACATGAATATACGACTAGCTGTTTTATTAATTATTAGTAAAATTTCTAAAAATAATATAAATACTATTTTATTTATATAGTTATCAAAAATTATAAATTTAATAGACTTATAATTTATTATAATTTTAACAGATTTTCTATTTAAACAACTACATATTATGTTTTAAATATTTTTAACTTATATATATATATATATATATGTTGTTTTTGACATAATTCTATACAATTGTACAACATTATGGCCGTACAAGATTTTCCAACCAACCCAATTCAGTTGACTTAATTTATATTTTTAATTTTTATGAACCAACTGAACCGAACTAAATTCAGTTATATTCGGTTTTATATTTAAATAATTCAGTTAATCAAAACAACCGAATAAAATTTATTTATTTCTTAAATATTATAATAATTTAATAAAAATATATTAAAATAATTAATATTTTTAAAATTGTAAGATTGAATCCTTATATAAATATATAATATTTCATTATTTTAACAGTGATAATAATAATAATAATAATTTATATACAATCACTAGTCTAAAAGACTTTCTATTCACGTTTAATTAGCTCAACTACTTATCTCATAAGAATCAGATAATTTAGTACTTTATTAATTGAAATTAAATTAAATAAATTAAAATTAAAATTATAGTTTAATTTAAATTATATTTCTTAGGTTAACTTCCATTTATATAATTTAAGCTACTTTATTTTAAATTTAAATTAAATTATATTTTATTATGACAAGATGAGTTTTTATTTGAACTAATATAAACTAAACAAATAGCATAATTTTAAAAATTTCATTGGAGTTTAGTAAGAAAATAATTATAATTAATTTAATGTAATTTTATTGTTTAAATAATTAATCACAGTCATAATTTAGAAATAGGATATAAAATTTTTTGGAAGACAGAAGGACTAAAAAGACGACATATAGTAAATGAAACCCTAATTAGGTCAATTTTTTTTATAATACAAATAAAATTAAATTATATAGTTTTAGAAGTTTTCTTAAATTAAATTTAATAAGTAAACAATTAAAATTAATCAACCATAAGTTTTTTAAAATTATAATAAATTATAACTCTATTAGATTTATAATACTAACTTATTATATAAATAAATTATATTTTCTTATTTTTAATAATAATAATAATAATAATAAAAAGTATAAATTTAAGAAATTTTTTCATAAATAGCTAAAAAATTAAAAATAATATCAAAACCCACATTAACCAAAAATATTTTTAAAAATAACTTTAAGAAATTTTTTTTTCAAATCTAGACTATGACTTTTCTAAAAACTGATTGACTCTTCTAAAAACTGTTTGACTTTTCTAAAAATTATTTGACTAATCAAACCACCAATTTAATTCTTCTTCATTTTCTTCTTAACATTTTTTTGCTAAACTTTTTATTTTTATTTTTAAGATACTGTTTTTTTATCAATTTTTTTTATGCTCAACATTTTTTCTATTTTTAAAGTACTCTTACGATTTTATTTTTTTCTCAATATTTTTTATTTTATTTTTTACTCAACATTTTTCTCAGTGTTGCCTACATAATGTTTAACATATGCACGTAACAAGGACTTCTCTTTAACTCTCCAACGCTGCCTCTCTTTTATTTCCAAGTGCAAGTGTCATTGCCCATTGAGAAAATTATAAATGTAAAAATATTTCTATCAACATGATCAACCAGATATTTTCTAATCATTCCAGCCCATAATAGCCCAACATCTGCATTTCACAGTTCACACAAAGGAAAGAGGATGTCAAAACTAATTGAGTAACTGCAAATCCTAAACAAAAAATAAAAAAAAAATACATAAGCTACCAAAAAATTTTTTTAAAACTTTTTTCTATTTTTAATGCCCTTCCAAATTGTTTTTTCCAATTATACATCTCAATTAGTCATAATATTTTAACTAACAAAAAATTAACTAAAACAAAGCTTATTTGACATATTTAACAAAAAATTTAACTAAAAACTTTTATAGTGTACTTGTAACATCCACAAAAAAACAAAAAACAAAAAGGCAATAAAAACAATAAAAAATAACAATACTGAAAAATAAAAAGCAATAAGCAACAAAAAGTAACAACATTGAAAAATAAAAAACAACAAAAAACAATAACACAGAAAATCAAAGCAACAAGAA
>CATIWM010149402.1:0-19785 GCA_949671775.1 Mallotus repandus
AAGTAGGATGTTGAGCATTGACTTTGACTTATTGACTTTGACTTGTTGACTTGTTGACTTTGACTTGGAATATCCTTGAATCTTCTCAAATCTTCTAGAATTTTCTTGGATCTTCCTTATTGACTCCCAAATAGAAAAAAACTCCAAAATTCATCCAAGATTTTGTGCTTGTTTATATTGATGTGTAGACTTCACAAATTGGTGTGGATTCAGCTCAAATTAATGCTCCAAGCCAAGCTTTTCATGTTCTTTAATATGTCCAATATTTTGAACATATGGAACATTAGTTAATGTATAATTTGCACATGAATCCCTTTCAAGTATCATATCACCATCCAACTTTAACTTAGCTTCATGCAATCCATTATCTTCACTATGCTCCTTTTGATCCATTTGAATTATTGGTTGAATTTCCTCCTTGTGATTCATATTAGTGCACTAGGCAAATCTGTGCACAAATGGTTTTAAACATGTTATCCAAGGCTCCAATTGCATATTCAAAATCCTTCATAGATATTCTACAAAACTCATAAATCTTGTTGATTTTAATGAATGCACAAATAGTCCACTTTTGCGCAACTTTGAACACAAAACGTGCACAAGTGCAAATCAGTGCACAAATGGTTTTAAACATGTTATCCATGGCTCCAATTGAATATTCAAAAACCTAAATTCATTCTAGTTCCTGAAACTCATAAATCTTGATGATTTTAATGAATGCACAAATCATGCACTTTTGCACATCTATGAACTCAAAACGTGCACTAGTACAGATCTGTGCACAAATTGTTTTAAACATGTTATCCAAGCCTCCAATTGTACATTCACAGTCCTATATACATATTCTATCAATGAAAACTCATAAACCTTGTTGATTTTAATGAATACAAAAATCGTCCACTTTTGCGCATTTTTGAACTCAAAACGTGCGCTAGTACAAATCTATGAAAAAATGGTTTTATCCATGTTATCTAAGGCTCCAAATGCATATTCATATTCTAATAAACATATTCTATCACTGAAAACTCATAAATCTTATTGATTTTAATGAATGCAAAAATCGTCCACTTTTGTGCATCTTTGAACGCAAAATATGCACTAGTGCAAATCTGTGCACAAATGGTTTTAAACATGTTATCCAAGGCTCCAATTGCATTTTCACATTCATAAATACATGTTCTAGTTCCTAAAACTCATCCATCTTGATGATTTTAATGAATGCACTAATTGTGCACTTTTGCACATCTTTCAATGCAAAACGTGCACTAGTGCAAATCTGTGCACAAATGGTTTTAAAAATGTTATCGAAGGTTCCATTTGCATATTCATAGTACTATATACATATTCTATTACCCAAACTCATAAATCGTGTTGATTTTAATGAATTCACAAATTGTTCACTTTTGCGCATCTTTGAATGCAAAACGTGCACTAGTGCAAATTTGCGCACAAATGGTTTTAAATATGCTATCCAAGGCTCCAATTGTATATTCACAATCCTTTACAAATATTCTACCACTCAAAACTCATAAATCATGTTGATTTTAATGAATGCAGATTTCGTGCACTTTTACACATCTTTGAATGCAAAACGTGCACTACTGCAAATATGCGCATAAATAGTTTTAAACATGTCACCCAATGCTCCAATTGAATATTCACAATCCTTTACAAATATTCTACAACTAAAAACTCAGAAATCTTGTTGATTTTAACGAATGCACAAACCATCCACTTTTGTGCATCTTTGAATGCAAAACATGTATGATTGTAAATCTGCGTATAAATGGTTTTAAACTTGTTATCTGATGCTCTAATTGCATATTCACAATCGTAATTACATATGCCAATTCTTGAAAGTCATAAATCTTGATGTTTTTAACGAATCCACAATTCGTGCACTTTTGCACATCTTTGAATGCAAAACGTCCACTAGTGCAAATGTGTGCACAAATGGTTTTAAACATGTTATCGATGGCTCTAATTGCATATTAACAATTCTATACATATATTCTATCACTTAAAACTCATAAATCTTGTTGATTTTAACAAAAAAACAAATCATCCACTTTTGCGCATCTTTGAACGTAAAACATGCACTAGTACAAATCTGTTCACAAATGGTTTTAAATATGTTTTCCAAGGCTCCAATTGCATATTCATAGTCCTATATACATATTCTATCACTGCAAACTCATAAATCTTTTTGATTTTAACGAATGTACATATCGTCCACTTTTGCGCATCTTTGAAAGGAAAACAGGCACTAGTGCAAATCTACGCACAAATGGTTTTAAACATATTATCCTAGGCTCCAATTGCATATTCAAAATCCTTCATACATATTCTACCACTCAAAACTCATAAATCTTGTTGATTTTAACGAATGCACAAATCATCCACTTTTGCGCATCTTTGAACACAAAACGTGCATAAGTGCAAATCAATGCACAAATGGTTTTAAACATGTTATCCATGGCTCCAATTGAATATTCAAATCCTAAATTTATTCTAGATATGGAAGCTTATAAATCTTGATGATTTTAATGAATGCACAAATCATGCACTTTTGCACATCTTTGAACTCAAAACGTGCACCAGTACAAATCTATGCACAAATGGTTCTAAACAAGTTATCCAATGCTCCAATTGCATATTCACAGTCCTATATGCATATTCTACCCCAAAAAACTCTTAAATCTTGTTAATTTTAACGAATGCTAAAATCATCCACTTTTGCACATCTTTGAACTCAAAACGTGCACTAATACAAATCTGTGCACAAATGGTTTTAAACATGTTATGCAAGGCTCCAATTGCATATTCATAGTCTTATAAATATATTCTATCACTGAAAACTTATAAATCTTGTTGATTTTAACGAATGCAAAAATCGTCCACTTTTATGCATCTTTGAACGTAAAACGTGCACTAGTGCAAATCTGTGCACAAATGGTTTTAAAGAAGTTATCCAAGGCTCCAATTGAACATTCACATTCATAAATGCATGTTCTAGTTCTTGAAACTCATCAATCTTGATGATTTTAACGAATGCACTAATCGTGCACTTTTGCACATCTCTTAATACAAAACGTGCACTAGTTCAAATCTGTGCACAAATAGTTTCAAAAATATTATCAAAGGTTACAAATGCATATTCATAATCCTATATACATATTCTATTACCCAAAATCAGAAATCTTGTTGATTTTAATGTATTAACAAATCGTACACTTTTGCGCATCTTTGACTGCAAAATGCACACTAGTGCAATTCTGTGCACAAATGGTTTTAAACATGTTATCCAAGGCTCCAATTGCATATTCAACATCCTTTATAAATATTCAACCACTCAAAACTCATAAATCTTGTTGATTTTAATGATTGCACAAATCGTCCACTTTTGCACATCTTTGAACGCAAAACATGCAATAGTGCAAATCTGTGCACACATAGGTTTAAACATGTTACCCAAGGCTCCAATTGCATATTCACAACCCTTTACAAATATTCTACCACTGAAAACTCATAAATCTTGTTGTTTTTAACGAATGCACAAACCATCGACTTTTGCACATCTTTGAATGCAAAACCGGCACAAGTGTAAATCTGTGCACAAATGGTTTTCAACATATTATCTGAGGCTCTAATTGCATATTCAAAATCCTAATTACATATGCCAATTCCTGAAACTCATAAATCTCTATGATTTTAACAAATCCACAAATCGTGCACTATTGCACATCTTTGAACACAAAACGTGCAGTAGTGCAAATCTGTGCACAAATGGTTTTAAACATGATATCGATGGCTCTAATTGCATATTAACAATCCTATACAAATATTCTTTCACTCAAAACTCATAAATCTTGTTGATTTTAACAAAAACACAAATCGTCCACTTTTGCGCATCTTTGAACGCAAAAAATGCATTGTTACAAATCTGTGCACAATTGGTTTTAAACATGTTATCCAAGGCTCCAATTGCATATTCACAATCCTAAATAGATATTTTACATCCTGAAAATCATCAATCTTGAAGATTTTAATGAATGCACTAATCGTGCACTTTTGCACATCTTTTAAAGTAAAACGTGCACTAGTGCAAATTGGTGCACAAATGGCTTTAAACATGTTATCCAAGGCTCTAATTGCATATTCAAAATCCTATATACATAGTCTAGTTCTTGAAATTCATCAATCTTTATGATTTTAGCAAATGCACTAATCGTGCACTTTTGCACATCTCTGAACGCAAAACGTGCACTAGTGCAAATTTGTGCACAAATTGTTTTAAAATGTTATCCAAGGCTCCATTTGCATATTCGCAATCCTTTAAAAATATTCCGCCACTCAAAAACTCATAGATCTTGTTGATTTTAACGAATGCAAAAATCGTCCACTTTTGTACATCTTTGAACGCAAAACATGCACTATTGTAAATCTGTGCACAAATGGTTTTAAACATGCTATCCAAGGCTCCAATTGGATATTCACAATCCTTTACAATTATTCTACCACTCAAAACTCATAAATCTTATTGATTTTAATGAATGCGCAAACCGTCCACTTTTGTGCATCTTTAAACGCAAAACATGCAAGAGTGTAAATCTATGCACAAATGCTTTTAACCATGTTATCCAAGGCTCTAATTGCATACTCACAATCTGAAATACATATGCTAGTTCCTGAAACTCATAAATTTTTATGATTGTAACAAATCCACAAATCGTGCACTTTTGCACATCTTTGAATACAAAATGTGCACTAGTACAAATCTGTGCACAAAAGGTTTTAAACATGTTATCAATGGCTATAATTGCATATTAACAATCCTATATACATATTATATTACTCAAAACTCATAAATCTTGTTAATTTTAATGAATACACAAATCATCCACTTTGCGCATCTTTGAATGCAAAACATGCACTAGTACATATCTGTGCACAAATGGTTTTAAACATGTTATCCAAGGCTCCAATTGCATAGTCATAGTCCTATATAGATATTCTATCACTAAAAACTCATAAATCTTGTTGATTTTAACGAATGCACAAATCATCCACTTTTGCGCATCTTTGAACGCAAAACGTGCACTAGTGCAAATTTGCGCACATATGGTTTTAAACATCTTATCCAAGGCTTCAGCTGCATATTCACAATTATATATACATATTCTAACACTAAAAATTCATAAATCTTGATGATTTTAATGAATGCACAAATCGTCCACTTGCACTTTTGAACGCAAAACGTGCACTAGTGCAAATCTGTGCACAAATGGTTTTAAACATTAACCCAAGGCTCCAATTTCATATGCAAAATCCTTTATACATATTCTACCAATCAAAACTTATAAATCTTGTGGATTTTAATGAATGCACAAATCGTCCACTTTTGCGCATCTTTGAACGCAAAACGTGCACGAGTAAAAATCTATGCACAAATGGTTTTAAACATGTTATCCAAGGCTCCAATTCCATATTCACAATCCTAAATACATAATCTACTTTCTGAAACTCATCAATCTTGATGATTTTAATGAATGCACAAATTGTGCAGTTTCGCACATCTTTGAACGCAAAACGTGCACTTGTGCAAATATGTGCACAAATGGTTTTAAACCTATTATCAATGGCTGTAATTGCTTATTGACAATCCTATATACATATTCTATTACTCAAAACTCATAAATCTTGTTGATTTTAATGAATGCACAAATCATCCACCTTTGTACATCGTTAAAAGCAAAATGTGCACTGGTGCAAATCTGTTGACAAATGGTTTTAAACATGTTATCCAAGGCTCATATTGCATATTCACAATCCTATATACATATTCAATAATTCAAAACTCATAAATCTTGTTTGTTTTAACGAATGCACAATCATCAACTTTTGCACATCTTTGAACGCAAAACGTGCACTAGTGCAAATTTGTGCACAAATGGTTTTAAACATGTTATCTGATACAAACATGGTTAACTTGTACCAAACCCGTATTCAATCTTGTTAACCTTGCCAAGGATCGTTCATAAACCAAGCAAAAGAAAACTCTAATTCCCAACAAGACCCTTAAATAACTTATACTTAAGAGCCTTAATTATAAAGAATTAAAGGTTTGTTTAATATAAACCTAAGATTAACTAAGTCAATTTTAAGTCTAAATTAAACTAGTTTTGAATGTACCAAGCCTTCACTTGATAAATTCACTAAAGTTCTTTTAAGAATAAAAGAAAAGGACTTAAGCCTCACAAGAATTTGAATTTTTGATAATAATATCTTCTCTAATTCGTGCTACATTGTTATGGCCTTTATATAGGCATGTAAGCATCCTAATCCTTGAAGGAAAAGGTTTTCTTACTTATTCCTAAAGACTCCTATAAAGGAAAATCCTTAAATAAGAAGGATTCCTTCAAAATTGGGTCAAATATAAAAGTAGAAAATATAAAAAAAGTTTCCAATTAATCTACCATTAAATAGGAAGATACAAAAATCCTAATATGGCTTAGACTCCTTCTTTGACTTGTTGACCTTGACTTGTTGACTTAGACCTGGAATATCCCTGAATCTTCTCAAATCTTCTTGAATCTTCCTTATTAACTCCAAAATTCATCCAAGCTTTTATCCTTGATTATATTTTTGTGTAGGCTTCACAAATTGATGCAAATTCATTCAAAATTAATGCTCCAAGCCAAGCTTTTTCATGCCCTTCAATATGTCCAATATTTTGAACATATAGAACATTAATTAATGTATAATTTGCACATGAATCCCTTTTGAGGATCATATCATTATCCAAGGCTCCACTTGCATATTGAAAATTCTATTTACATATTCTCTCTCCAAACTCATAAATCTTGTTGATTTCAACGAATGCACAAATCGTCCACTTTTGCACATCTTTGAATGCAAAATGTGCACTAGTGCAAATCTGCACACAAATGGTTTTAAACATGTTATCCAAGGCTCCAACTACATATTTACAATCCTATATACATATTCTACCATTAGAAACTCATAAATCTTGTTAATTTTAACGAATGCACAAATCATCCACTTTTGCACATCGTTGAATGCAAAACGTGCACTAGTGCAAATCTGTGCACAAATGGTTTTAAATATGTTATCCAAGGCACCAATTGAATATTCAAAATCCTTTATACATATTCTACCACTCAAAACTCATAAATCTTGTTGATTTTAACGAATGCACAAATCGTCCACTTTTGTGCATCTTTGAACGCAAAATGTGCACGAATTCAAATCGGTGCACAAATGGTTTTAAACATGTTATCCATGGCTCCAATTTAATATTCAAAATCCTAAATTCATAATCTAGCTCTTGAAACTCATAAATATTGATGATTTTAATGAATGCACAAATCGTGCACTTTTGCACATCTTTGAACGCAAAATGTGCACTAGTGCAAATTTGTGCACCAATGGTTTTAGTGTCACATCTGTACCCTAATTATAGGTACATTTGCATTCATATTACATTTGCATTTACATATTTATTTATTTAATTTAAGTATAAGCTAGTATATTTGGTTAGGCTAGTGTATTGGGTTAAGCCGTAACTTGTGCTCGATCAAAGAGCGAGAATTTTTGGATTTTGATGTAACTCAAAATGTGTGAAATTATGAGAATAAAATAAATTAGGAATACAAATAAAGTAAAGAGTGAGAATTAAAGAGTTTATGATGATTTTGACTCAATTGAAACAAATAGACGTACTAAAATACACAATTAAAAGCTTGAGGTTTAATAGATGAGAAAACCATTTCATTAAGGCTTAAAATGAATATTTCACCTTTAATATATCCAAATATGATCTAGATCCTTCTAAAGTCGTGGCTGATTGCTTTTTTGTGAATATGTTAAGGAACATAGAGAATAAACATCATTTCCTTAGAAAAGAAAAGAGGAGAGAGAAAGAAAGCCTAAGTCTACTTGTTGATACTGATTTCTCAAGCATATTTTGAAGATTTAAAGCACTTTTAAGGCTGAAATTATCATCCTTAAAGCCTGATCTAATTGATTTGATAAGTAATTTATGAGTTTTTGGTTGAATTGAGTTAGGTTTTGCATGCTGCAGATTTCGGGTTCTATATGTCTAGTTTGACAGTCTCTGTGTTTTGATTATAACTTGAGCTAGAGAGCTCCAAATTGAGTTTTCTTTGATTCTATGAAAACTTAAAAGAGTTCTACAAAAAATTTTATCTTCTAGGTTAAGAAAAATCAGTCGGGAAGTTATACTAATAAAAAGAAACATTTTGATGCGCATTCTGTTCGTGCATGTTGACCTGGTTGTGTTCAAGTGCTTATATATCACTCTATGGTTGTCTAAATTATGTGAAAATTTGATAAAAATTCAGTATACATATATATTTAATACTGATTCAAATTTGAGATTCAAATTCATTCTTTACAGGTTTGGGGAATTTTTCTAAGTTAGGACTGTAAACAGCCCTTTTAGAGTTAAAGGGGCAGAATTGTGAATTTGAATTGATTTACACATTTTGCATATCATGTGGGGACTGCATGGTTAGGGCAGCATGTGGGAATGTAATATTGATAAATTTTAAATGAAATTTCATGTTTTAGGTACTGGAAAAGGAAAGAATAGTGGTGGTGCAAACTGAACCAAAACGATGAATCAGTTGTGTTTATTTTGGAAAGCTATTTTGTGAGTAGTTATTCTAGCCCTTTAATACCCTTTTATTACAGAAATAAAATGAGCTTTTTAATAAACTGAATTTATTTATTATAAATGGCTTCAATTCAGCCTTTGCAACTTAAATCACATGTTTAAGCTTGAAGCTTTAAAGGTTTCAAGTGTACGAACTAAATGTGTTATTTCTATGCATTTTGTTGAATGGTTGGTTTTAAACGTCCATCTCGGGCTATGTGAGATGAGGTATGACATTTAGAGATGTTATCCAAGCCTCCAATTACATATTCACAATCCTAAATACATATTCTAGAACCTAAAACTCTTCAATCTTAATGATTTTAACGAATGCACTAATTGTGCACTTTTGCACATCTTTGTACGCAAAACATGCACTAGTGCAAAAATGTGGACAAATGGTTTTTAAATTGCTATTGAAGGCTCCAATTGCATATTCACAATGCTATATACATATTCTGTCACCCAAGACTTAGAAATCTTGTTGATTTTAATGAACGCATAAATTGACCACTTTTGCGCATCTTTGAATGCAAAACGTGCCCTATATCAAATCTGCATAAAAATGGTTTTAAACATGTTATCCAAGGCACATACTACATATGCGCAATCCTATATATGTATTCTGTCATTCAAAACTCATAAATCTTGTTTATTTTAATGAATAAAAAAATGTCAACTTTTGCGCATCTTTGAACGCAAAACGTGCACTAGTGTAAATCTATGCACAAATGGTTTTAAACATGTTATCCAAGGCTCCAATTCCATAGTCACAATCCTAAATAGATAATCAACTTCCTAAAACTCATCAATCTTGATGATTTTAACGAATGCACAAATCGTGCACTTTGGCACATCTTTGAACACAAAACGTGCACTAGTGCAAATCTGTGAAGAAATGGTTTTAAACATGTTATCAATGGCTCTAATTGCTTATTAACAATCCTATATACATATTTTATTACTCAAAACTCATAAATCTTGTTGATTTTAACAAATGCACAAATCGTCCACCTTTGTGCATCGTTAAAAGCAAAATGTGCACTGTGCAAATCTGTGCACAAATGGTTTTAAACATGTTACCCAATGCTTCAATTACATATTCACAATAAAATACACATATTTTATCACCCAAAACTTATAAATCTTATTTATTTTTATGAATGCACAAATCGTCCACTTTTGCACAGATCGACAACTTTTGCGCATCTTTGAACTCAAAACATGCACTAGTGCAAACCTGTACACAAATGGTTTGAAACATGTTATCCAAGGCTCCAATTGCATATTCGAAATCCTATATAAATAGTCTACCACTCAAAACTCATAAATCTTGTTGATTTTAACGAATGCACAAATCGTCCACTTTTGTGCATCTTTTATCGCAAAACATGCACTAGTGCAAATCTACGCACAAATGGTTTAAAACATGTTATCCAAGGATCCAACTATATATTCACAATCCTATAAACATATTCTAACACTAGAAATTCATCAATCTTGATGATTTTAACGAATGCACAAATAGTCCGCTTTTGCGCATTTTTGAATGCAAAACGCGCACTAATGCAAATCTGTGCACAAATGGTTTTAAACATGTTATCCAAGGCTCCAATTGCATACTCCAAATTTTTTATACATATTCTTCCACTCAAAACTCATAAATCTTGTTGATTTTAACAAATGCACAAATTGTCCACTTTTGCGCATCTTTGAAAGCAAAATGTAAACAAGTGCAAATCGGCGCACAAAAGGTTTTAAAAAAGTTATCCAAAGCTCCAATTGAATATTCACAATACTAAATACATATTCCAACAATTAAAATTCATAAATCTTGATGATTTTAATGAATGCACAAATCGTGCACTTTTGCACATCTTTAAGCACAAAACGTGTACTTGTGCAAATTGTGCACAAATGGATTTAAAGATGTTATCAAGGCTTCAATTGCATAGTCACAATCCTAAATGCATATTTTAGTTCCTAAAGCTCACAATCCAAGGCACATACTGCATATGCACAATCCTATATACGTATTCTATCATTCAAAACTCATAAATCTTGTTTATTTTAATGAATACACAAATCGTCAACTTTTGCTCATCTTTGAACGCAAAATGTGTACTAGTGCAAATATATGCACAAATGGTTTTAAAAATGTTATCCAAGGCTTTAATATCATATTCACAATCCTATATCTATCAACCAAAACTCATAAATCTTGTTGAATTTCACGAATGCACTAATCATGCACTTTTGCACATCTTTGAATGTAAAACGTGCACTAGTTCAGATCTATGCACAAATGGTTTTAAAATCATTATCGAAGGCTCCAATTGCATATATTCACAATCCTATATAAATATTCTATTACCCAAAACTCATAAATCTCGTTGATTTTAGCGAATGCAAAATGTGCACTAGAGCAAATCTGCACACAAATGGTTTTAAATATGTTATCCAAGGCTCATATTGCATATTCACAATCCTATATACATATTATATCATTCAAAACTCATAAATCTTATTTTTTTTATCGTATGCACAAATCGTGAACTTTTGCGCATTTTTGAATGCAAAACATGCACTTGTGCAAATCTGTGCAAAAATGGTTTTAAACATGTTATCCAACTCTCCAATTGTATACTCTAAATCCTATATACATATTCTATCTCTCAAAACTCATAAATCTTGTTGATTTTAACGAATGCATAAATCGTCCACTTTTGCACATCTTTGAACGCAAAACATGCACTAGTACAAATCTGCACACAAATGGTTTTAAACATGTTATCCAAGCCTCCAACCACTTATTCACAATCCTATATACATAATCTAAAAATAAAAACTCATAAATCTTGTTGATTTTAACGAATGTACAAATCGTCCACTTTTGCACATCTTTGAACGTAAAACATGCACTAGTGCAAATCTGCGCACAAATGGTTTTACACATGTTATCCAAGGCTCCAACTGCATATTCACAATCCTATATACAAATTCTAACACTAAAAACTCATAAATCTTGTTGATTTTAACGAATGCACAAATCGTCCACTTTTGCGCATCTTTGAACGCAAAACATGCACGATTGCAAATCAATGCACAAATGGTTTTAAACATGTTATCGAAGGCTCCAACTGAATATTTAGAATCCTAAATTCATATTCTAGCTCTTGAAACTGATAAATCTTGATGACTTTAATTAATGCACAAATTGTGCACTTTCGCACACCTTTGAACGTAAAACGTGCACTAGTGCAAATCTGTGCACAAATGGTTTTAGAGATGTTATCAAAGGCTCAAATTGCATATTCACAATCCTAAATACATATTCTAGTTCTTTAAACTCATCAATCTTGATGATTTTAATGAATGCACTAATCGTGCACTTTTGTACATCTTTGAACACAAAACGTGCACTAGTGCAAATCTGTGCACAAATGGTTTTAAAAATGTTATCGAAGGCTCCAATTTCATTTTCAAAATTCTATATACATATTCTATCTCCCAAAATTTAGAAATCTTGTTGATTTTAATGAATGTACAAATTGTTCTCTTTTGCACATCATTGAATGCAAAACGTGCACTGTAGCAAATCTGTGCACAAATGGTTTTAAACATGTTATCCATTGCTCATATTGCATATTCACAATCCTATATACATATTTATTATTCAAAACTCATAAATATTGTTTATTTTAATGAATACACAAATTGTCAACTTTTGCGCATCGTTGAACGCAAAATGTGCACTAGTGCAAATCTGTTCGCAAATGGTTTTAAACATGTTATCCAAGGTACCAATTGTATATTCAAAATCCTATATATATATATTCTATCTCTCAAAGCTCATAAATCTTGTTGATAAAACGAATGCACAAATTGTCCACTTTTGCACATCTTTGAATACAAAACGTGCACTAGTGCAAATCTGCGCACAAATGGTTTAAAACATGTTATCTAATCCTACAACTGCATATTCACAATCCTATATACATATATTCTTACACTAAAAACTTATAAATCTTGTTGATTTTAACGAATGTGCAAATCGTCCACTTTTGCGCATCTTTGAACGCAGAACGTGCACTAGTGCAAATCTATGCACAAATGGTTTTAAACATGTTATCCAAGGCTCCAATTCCATATTCACAATCCTAAATACATAATCTACTTCCTGAAACTCATCAATCTTGATGATTTTAACTAATGCACAAATCGTCCACTTTTGCGCATCTTTGAATGCAAAACAGGCACTAGTAAAAATTTGTGCACAAATGCTTTTAAACATGTTATCTAAGGCTGTAATTGCATATTCACAATCCTTTATACATATTCTACCACTTAAAACTCATAAATCTTGGTTATTTTAATGAATACACAAATCGTCCACTTTTGTGCATCTTTGAAAGCAAAACGTGCACGAGTAAAAATCTGTGCAAAAATGCCTTTAAACATGTTATCTAAGCTTCAATTCCATATTCAAAATCCTAAATACATAATCTAGTTCTTGTAACTCAGCAATCTTGATGATTTTAACGAATGCATAAATCGTGCACTTTTGCACATCTTTGAACGCAAAATGAACACTAGTGCTAATCTGTGCACAAATGATTTTAAAAATGTTATCAAAGGCTCCAATTGCATATTCACAATCCTATATACATATTCTATCACCCAAAACTCATAAATCTTGTTGATTTTAAAGAATGCACATATCATCCACTTTTGCGCACCTTTGAATGCAAAACATGCACTAGCGCAAATTTGCATTCAAATGGTTTTAAAGATGTTATCCAAGGCTCTAATTTCATATTCGCAGTCCTTTATACATATTCTATCACTCAAAACTCATAAATCTTGATGATTTTGATGAATGCACAAATCGTCCACTTTTGCGCATATTTGAACGCAAAACAAGCACTCGTGCAAATCTGTTCACAAACGGTTTTAAACATGATATCCAAGGCTCCAATTGCATATTCAAAATCCTATAGAAATATTCTATATCTCAAAACTCATAAATCTTATTGATTTTAACGAATGCACATATCGTCCATTTTTGCGTATCTTTGAATGCAAAACGTGTACTAGCGCAAATCTGAGCACAAATGTTTTTAAACATGTTATCCAAGGCTCTAATTGCATATTCAAAATCCTATATACATATTCTATCTATAAAAACTCATAAATCTTGCTAATTTTAATGAATGCACAAATCATCCACTTTTGCGCATCTTCGAAAGAAAAACATGCACTAACGCAAATCTACTGCATATTCACAATCCTATATACATATTCTAACATTAAAAGCTCATAAATCTTGTTGATTTTAACGAATGCACAAATCATCCACTTTTGCGCATCTTTGAAAGCAAAACGTGCACTAGTGCAAATCTGTGCACAAATGGTTTTAGACATGTTATCCAAGGCTCCAATTCCATAATCACAATCCTATATACATATTCTATAACTAAAAACTCATAAATCTTGTTGATTTTAACGAATGCACAAATAATCCACTTTTGCGCATCTTTGAATGCAAAACGTGCACTTGTGCAAATCTATGCACAAATGGTTTTAAACATGTTATCCAAGGCTCCAATTGCATATTAACATTACTAAATACATAGTCTAGTTCCTGAAACTCATCAATCTTAATAATTTTAACGAATACACAAATCGTGCACTTTTGCACATCTTTGAATGCAAAACTTAAATTAGTGCAAATCTGTTCATAAATGGTTTTAAACATGTTATCCAAGGCTCCAATTGAATATTCACAATCCTAAATTCATATTATAGCTCCTGAAACTCATAAATCTTGATGATTTTGATGAATGCACAAATCGTGCGCTTATACACATTTTGAATGCAAAATGTGCACTAGTGCAAATCTCTGCACAAATTGTTTTAAAGATATTATCCAAGCCTCTAATTGCATATTCAGAATCCTAAATTCATATTCTAGTTCCTAAAACTCATCAATCTTGATGATTTTAACGAATGCATTGATCGTGCACTTTTGCACATCTTTGAACGCAAAATGTGCACTCATGCAAATCTGTGCACAAATGGTTTTAAAATGTTATCAAAGGCTCCAATTGCTTATTTACAATCATATATACATATTGTATCACTCAAAACTTAGAAATTTTGCTGATTTTAGCAAATGCACAAATCGTCCACTTTTGGGAATCTTTAAATGCAAAACATGCACTATAGCAAATATGCGCACAAATGGTTTCAAACTTGTTATCCAAGGTTCATATTGCATACTCACAATCCTATATACATATTCTATCATTCATAACTCATAAATCTCGTTTATTTTAATGAATACACAAATCATAAACTTTTGCACATCTTTGAATGAAAAATGTGCACTAGTGCAAATATGTGCATAAATGGTTTTAAAGATGTTATCTAAGGCACCAATTGTGTATTGAAAATCCTATATATATATTCTATCCCTCTAAACTCATAAATCTTGTTGATTTTAATGAATGCATAAATCGTCCACTTTTGCACATCTTTGAACGCAAAGCGTCCACTAGTGCATATCTGCGCACAAATGGTTTTAAACATGTTATCCAAACCTCCAACTGCATATTCACAATCTTGTATACATATTCTAACACTAAAAACTCATAAATCTTGTTGATTTTAACGAACACACAAATCGCCCACTTTTGAGCATCTTTGAACGCAAAAAGTGCACTAGTGCAAATCTATCCATAAATGGTTTCAACAATGTTATCCAAGGATCTAATTGTATATTCACAATCTTAAATACATATTCTATCAGTCAAAACTCATAAACCTTGTTGATTTTAGCGAATGCTCAAATCATTCACTTTTGCACATCTTTTAACGCAAAACGTGCACTAGTGCAAATCTGTGAACAAATGGTTTTAAACATGTTATCCAAGGTTCCAATTGCATATTAACAATCCTAAATGCATATTCCATTACCTGGAATGCATCAATGATTATATGGACATGACCAAGCTTGAAGATGGTCGTGGCATTTCCAGAGATAAAGCTAAGGATGGGCTTGATGGAGAGGACAACAACAAAACCAAAGTTAAAGCTTAGGATCCATTAAGCATGCCACAAGGCCCAATTACAAGGTCAAGGTCCAAGAATCTATAAGAAGCCTTAATTGGCTATATGCAAGATTGGGCTAGTCAAGTAAGTTCAATTGATCATGCTAGGTTTGGCCCAAGTGAAGACACTATTGAAAGGGCTTTGTTGAATGTTTTGTAAGTCCAAATACATGAAGAATAATGTGGGCTAGTATATGGGATGAAATCTTTTATTTAAGCCCATAACTATATTATTTGTTATTATGCTCATGTGGCAACTAGGTTTAATAGTTTCATTAGGGTTCTTGTGTTAGGAAGTTATAAAAGCACCCCTTATTGTGAGTTTTTAATCAGATTGGATTTTAGTTTAGTTCCCTTTGCATATTTGCTTGAATTCTTGTTAAATGAATAAACCACTTATCAAGGAATTGATTTATCCTTGTGGTGTGTTAAGGGTTAGGGTTTAAGGAACTTAGTCTTCTTTAGGTTATAATCTTGATCAACCAAACTTACAATCTAATTTAAGCGATTCTTGGGTTTATGAAATTCAATTTGTTCTTGGGTTTCTAAGATAGTAATTCACAAGTTCATAATCATTAGGGTTCATGGTTCTATTCCTTGGAGGTTCTTAACATTTGGTATTAGAGCTTTAGCTCTTAAATCAGGCTATTTATCCTTTTCTTTAAGTTATTTGTTTATTTTTTGTAAGATCTTGATACGGTTCTTGAAGTATTCTTGATATTCCTGAAATTTGGATTGCATAGTTCTTGATTCTTGTAGTTTTTATTTTTGATTCTAAAAAAAGAGAAGAAAAGGAAAAAAAAAAGAAAAAAAATATATCATAAATCATGTAGTAGCCTGCAAACATCAAAGAGCAGGTCTGATTAGTTTGATTGTGTCTTCATTGGTTTGAAAACGTGTTTGGGGGTTTAATCTTTGTTCTTGGCATGTTTATATAGATATTAGGGTTGTTAAAAGATTCTTATTACTACTGGCCTTGAAAGTTTCCTAAACTTGAGAGGAAATTAGGAAGATTTTTACAATCTTATACAATAAGGATTAGGTGGCTGTTTAGGAAGATTTAAAGGGAAATTGATTTTCCATTGACCTGAGCCATATATATACCATCTTATTTCAATTATTTTAGTCTAAATTCATCTTTCTCCTTCAATTATTCTCTTCTTTGCTTGTCTTTTAAGTTTGGGCAAAATTGACACATTTAAAGCATATAGAGGTAACCTTCCTTCTTGATCAGCTTTCTTTGTGATTTTTGCTTCCCAATTTGATTGTTACATGTATTTTACATCAAATTGAAGTTTTAATTCACTCTTGAGCTCTAAAATCTTGTTTTTATTTCTGTTTGGTTAGCAATTTCTATTCAGGCTTAAACTTGATTTCTTGCTTCTTGAATTTAATTCCTTGTTTCTTGCATCTTATATTTGTTCCTTTTACATACTCATTGGTTCTTTTTGAGTTTTTAATTGTTCTTGATTCATTAAACACTTGTTTTTGTTACTGTTCCTTTTTTCCTATTTCAAGCTAAATTGCATGGTGTAATATGTATAAAGGATTGTAAATATGGAATTGGATCCTTGGATAACATGTTTAAAACCATTTGTGCAGAGATGTGCACTAGTGCACATTTTACGTTCAAAGATGTGCAAAAGTGGACGATTTGGGCATTCATTAAAATTAATAAGCTTTATGAGTTTTTAGTGGAATAATATGTATATTGGATTGTGAATATGCAATTGGAGGCTTGGATAACTTGTTTAAATCCATTTGTGCACAGATTTGCACTAGTGCATGTTTTGCGTTCAATGATGCGCAAAAGTGGACGATTTGTACATTTGTTAAAATGAACAAGATTTATGAGTTTTGAGTGGTATAATATTTATATAGGATAGTGAATAAGCAATTGGAGCCTTGGATAACATGTTTAAAACCATTTGCGCACAGATTTGCAGTGATGCACGTTTTACGTTCAATGATGTGCAAAAGTGGTCGATTTATGCATTCATTAAAATCAACAAAATTTATGAGTTTTTAGTGATAGAATATGTATGTAGTATGATTTTGATTATGCAATTGGAGCCTTGGATAACATGTTTAAAACCATTTGTGCAGAGATTTGCACTAGTGCACGCTTTGCTTTTAACGATGAGCAAAAGTGGACGATTTGTGCATTCATTAAAATCAGCAAGATTTATGAATATTAAGTGGTAGAATATGTATATGGGATTGTGAATATGCAATTGGAGCCTTCAATATCATGTTCAAAACAATTTCTGCATAAATTTGCACTAGTGCACATTGTACGTTCAAAGTGCGCAAAAGAAGACGATTTGTGCTTTTTTTTAAATTCAACAAGATTTATGTGTTTTGAGCTGTAGAATATTTATATAGGATTATTAATATGCAATTGGAGCCTTGGATAACATGTTTTAAACCATTTGTGTACAGATTTGCACTAGTGCACATTTTGCGTTCAAAGATGCACAAAAAGTGGGCGTTTAGTGCATTGGTTAAAATCAACAAGATTTATGAGTTTTAAGTGGCAGAATATTTATATAGGATTGTGAATATGCAGTTGGAGCCTTGGAAAACATGTTTAAAACTATTTGTACACAGATTTGCACTCGTGCACGTTTTGTGTTCAAAGATGCGCAAAAGTTGACGATTTGTGCATTCGTTAAAATCAACAAGATTTATGAGTTTTTATAGGTAGAATATGTATAAAGGATTGTGAATATGCAATTGGGGCCTTGGATAACATGTATAAAAACTTGTGTACGCAGATTTGCACTAGTACACATTTTGCGCTCAAAGATGCACAAAAGTGGACGATTCGTGCATTCGTTAAAATTAACATGATTTATGAGTTTTGAGAGATACCATATGTATAAAGGATTGTGAATATGCAGTTGGAGCATTGGATAACATGTTTAAAACCATCTGTGCACAGATTTGCACTAGTGGATATTTTACATTCAAAGATGCGTAAAAGTGGATTATTTGTGCATTCGTTAAAATTACCTAGATTTGTAAGTTTTTGAGCAGTAGAATATGTATATAATATTATGAATATACAATTGGAGCCTTGGATAACATGTTTAAAACAATTTGTTCACAGATTTGCACTAGTGCACATTTTTCGTTCAAATATGCGCAAAAGTGGACTCTTTGTGCATTTGTTAAAATCAAGACGACTTATGAGTTTTGAGTGGTAGAATATGTATAAAGGGTTGTGAATATGCAATTGGATCCTTGGATAACAAGTTTAAAACCACTTGTTCATAGATTTGCACTCGTGAACGTTTTGCATACAAAGATGCACAAAAGTGGACGATTTGTGCATTCTTTAAAATCAACAAGATTTACAAGTTTGTAGTGGTAGAATATCTTTAAATGATTGGTAATATGCAATTGGGACCTTGGATAACATGTTTAAAAATTTTTGTACGTAGATTTGCACTAGTGCACGTTTTGCGTTCAAAGATGCGTAAAAGTCGATGATTTATGCATTCATTAAAATCAACAAGATTTATGAGTTTTGAGAGATAGAATATGTATATAGGATTTGAAAATTTTAATTAGAGCCTTGGATAACATCTTTAAAACCATTTATGTACAGATTTGCACTAGTGCACATTTTGCGTTCAAAGATGCACAAAAGTGGATGATTTGTGCATTCATTGAAACTAACAAGATTTATGAGTTTTGAGTGATAGAATATGTATATAGGATTGTTGTCACACCCGTACTCTACTATAGGTACATTTGCATACATATTGTATTGCATTTATGTATATATTGGTTGAGTTTAAGAATAAGTTAGTAAATATATAGTTAGATTAGTGTATTGGGTTAAGCTGTGATTTGTACTCGATCATAGAGCAAGAATTTTTGAATTTTGATGTAACTCGAAATTAGTGAGATAATGAGAATAAAAGGGATTAGGATTAAAAATAAAGTAAAGAGTGAGATTTAAAAAGT
>CATIWM010149468.1:0-47121 GCA_949671775.1 Mallotus repandus
ATATATTTTACAGTTGAATGTAATATATTTGAATAATAATTTTAACACTAAAAAATGACCCAAAAAAATTTTAAATTTTCTTTGTTTTCTATAGGTTAAAAATACCATTTTTATATATTTATGGAGAGTAGTTTTTCATTATTTAGCTATTTAAATTTTTTTGTTCACTTTATATAAAATTTGTGTTGAAATAATTTTTTTAATTATTTTTAAAATTACTGTAGTATTTAGTATATTCTTATCATTATATTTTTTTTTTAAAAAAAATACATTTCATTTTTAATATTTGAAATATATGGAATTTTTTTCATTAAATCAATCCATACTTTGGTAGTTAAAGAATGAGTCCTCAAATGCCAATGATAACTAATTAAAATATTTTAAAGGATTAAAAGTACTACTTATACAAAATTTGAAAGATTAAAATGTTGTATATTTTTTTTATCTATAAATATAAAATATTTATTTAAGTTTGTTGGTTATAATAAAATTATAATTATAATTGTTATTTTATAAATTCTAAAATAAAATTTTTTATTTTTATATTTCAACGAAATATTATAATTTATAATTTATAGTTGTAAATCTATTTAAATTTTATTAATCATACAAATAATATTTAAAATTGAGATAAAAATTAAAAATATAAATTTTTACTTAAAAACTATATAATTTAATATTTGACTAAAAAAATAAGTTACACAAATAAAAATAAAATAAAAATTTTTAAAATTTTATTTATGGTACTCAATTTTAGCAAAAATTTCACTGCAATATTTTACTTTTAATGAAAATCTCATTATAGTAATATATCAGGTTACGTAATGTCATATCACCAAAATATAACACATATTACCTATATGACATGCCACATCATCAGCTCAATCAAAAATTAACTTTAAGTAATTTATTAATAATAAAATAAAAATTATATAATTTACCGTTAGATTTTAAAATATAAGTACTACAGTGAATCAACGAAAAAAAACCTTAGTAAAAAATTATCCGCATTGAAGTCACTCACTAATTTTATTTCTACTAACATGAGACTTAAAAATAAAAGTAAAAGTAGAAGTAAAAATCCTCATTTCTAATCTTCCTTCCTTCCTTTGCATTTCTTGCGTTTTCTGTGTTATCGATATTGCATTTTCAAGACTTTTTTTTGGGTTTTTGTCTTCTTGGTTTTCTTCTTCAAGTGTTTTGAGTGCTCACACGGAGCTTTGTCTACAGTATTCTTGCCTGAGTTTTGATTAAAGTGTTCCTCGACGGAGATCGGTTACTGTCTTCACTCGTCGTCTGGTTAGAGTACTTCCTTTCATAAATAGTTCTTCTAGTTTCAAGATAGCTGATTCAGCAGATAACTTCGATTTATAGCTGGTAAACAGTGCTTTGTCATCGTAAAACCTTTCTTATTTGATCCGATCTGTTTTTCCTTTGTACATTCAGAAAACAAAAGGGTTTTTCAAATGGTGTTTACTGCGAGCCGGAGGGCAAATCTGGAGGACTGTGTGTATGGTGGAAAAATGATTGTAGCCTAACAATAAAAAATAAATCTGCTCACTTTATTCATTCCTGGTTAGAAGTAGATGGGAAAGGGTGGCTATTTACTGCTGTTTACGGAAGTCGACGCAAGGAAAATCGATTAGAGTTGCGGAATGATATTAGAAATCTGGATTTACACAATTTCACTCCTTGGCTATTAATTGGAGATTTCAATGCGTATATGTGCCCAGAAGAGAAAAAAGGAGGTAATGAGGTAAAATTTTTCTCAAACTAAAGATTTTCAAGATCTTTTTTATGATTGTGCTCTACTGGATTTGGGTTTTCAAGGAGGCTCTTTCACCTGGAACAATAAGCAGGAAGGGGATAGGAACATACAGATTCGGCTTGATCAAGCTTTGGCTAACACTGAATGGAGAACTATGTTTGAGTATGCTACGGTTATCCATGAACGGTTTATAGGATCTGACCATAGACCTTTGGTACTGCGTTTAAAACCTCCAAAACCTAAAGGAAGAAGAAGATTTTTGTATGAGGCTAAATGGGAGGGTGTTAAGGGATGGTGGCAAGAGTGGATGAAATTATGTCTGGTAATCTAAATGGGCAACAGAATGTGGAGATGGATAGACTTCAGAACAATGTTCTTTCAACTTGGCAACAGGAAGAAGTCTATTGGAAACAACGTGCTCATGTGAAATGGCTTCTCGAAAGTGACAAGAACACGAAGTTCTTTCATCTTACTGCCATTCAAAGAAGACAACTGAATCAAATAGGCAAAATTCGAGTTGGGGAAGATAAGTGGATTTCTGATGAGAACAAAATTAAAATGAAGGCAGTAGAGCATTTTCAAAATATTTTCAAAAAGAAGAAACCTATATCGAGCCTGATTTTGATACAATCATGCCAGTCCTTGTCACAGAAGAAATGAACCTTGATCTAATGAAGAGCGTTACTATGGAAGAAGTACAGTGAGCTGTGTTCGGAATGGGAAAGTTGAAATCTCCAGGACTGGACGGTTTTCAGGCATCTTTTATCAGAATCATTGGGAGGTTATCAAACAAGATGTTTATGAATTGGTAAGAGAGGTTTTTATTTCTGGTCATCTACCTCCAAAACTCAATTTAACAACAATAGTGTTGATACCAAAAAATAACCACCTAAAACTTTTGATGAGTATTGGCCTATTAGTTGTTGTAACTTCATATATTAAGTACTGTCTAAAGTGATTGTAAACAGGTTGAAAAGATGGCTTCCAAAATTGATCCTCCCTTATCAAACAGGCTTTGTGAATGGGCATAACGTTCAAGAGAACATAATCATAAATCGTGAAATCATTCATGCCCTCCGGACTAGATTCAAAGGAAGGCGAAATTTCTTTGCTTTGAAATTGGACATGGCCAAAGCTTATGACAGGGTCAGCTGGGATGCTCTTCGATTAATCCTGCTCATATTTGGTTTTCAGAGAGAATGGGTTAATTTAGTCACGAATTGTGTGGAGTCGGTGCAGTTTGCTATTTCCGTTAATGGTTCATTGACAACAACTTTTACTCCACATAAGGGAATCAGACAAGGTGATCCATTATCACCTTATTTATTCATATTAGTGGCAAAATATCTCTCTAGATTGATTGTTAAGGAGTAGCAGCTAGGTCATCTTCATGGAATTAAAATCACTAGACATTGCCCTCCTATTACTTATTCCCAATTTGCGGATGATACGGTGTTGTTTGGGGAAGCAACAGCTTTAGAAATTCAGACCTTTAAAACCATTATTGTCAAGTATGAAAGAGCTACAGGGCAGTGAATAAATCTCCACAAATCTGAGTTAATGTTTAACGGCAGTGCGGGTATGGAGGTTAGGCAAAGAACTTGCCAAGCTTTTGGTATCAAAGAGTCGCAGTACAATTCAAAGTATCTTGGACTGCCTTCAGAGTGGGGACAAACATAGAAAAAATTGCTTGATTTCCTTCTTCAGCGCACTAGTGACAGGATAAATATTTAGAGAAGCAAATTTCTTTCTTTGGCAGGGAAGGAGATTATGATAAAGGCAGTGTTGCAAGCTTTGTCGTCCTTTGTGATGTCAGTTTTTAAAATTCCATTGGGGATAACAAATCAGATTGAAAAATATATTAGACAGTTTTGGTGGAGTCAGGATTTACAGACTAAAAGGTTTCATTAGATCAAGTGGGAGGTGTTAACTGAAGTAAAAAAAATGGAGGCTTGGGTTTCCAGGAGATGGAACATTTTAATGATGCTATGCTAGCTAAGATGGGTTGGCGAATTATTCAGAATCCTAATATGTTGTGTGCTAGAATCCTAAAAGGAATTTATTTCCCCTTCTCAAATTTTCTAGATGCAAAACTTGGAAGCAAAGCTTCTTGGATTTGGTCTAGCCTCTTAAAAGGTAAAGAAGTCCTCAAGGTTGGATGCAGATGGAATGTCAAAACGAGATCAGATATACATATTTGGTCGGACCCATGGATCCGAATTTTAAAGTTTTTTTCCTAGAAGCCATTGGGTATGGAGATTTCTCGGGTTAGAGACCTTGTTGATTGAATTCAGGTGGTTGGAATAGCCAACTCTTGGACAAGTTGTTCTCTAATCTTGAAAGAGAAGCTATAAAAAAGATTCCTATCTGTGGAGGTATGGGAAGGGACAAATTAATCTGGCACTTTGATAAGAGGGGGTTATATTCGGTGAAGTCCAGGTATAAAGTCCTAAAACAGCTAGCCTGCAATGAAATTCAGTTGCCATCTATGTTGCAGTTAGAGAAATAAATTCTAAAGTTTAGCAGTCTATTTAGGGATTACAGATTCCCCCGAAAATAAAATTTTTCCTCTGGAAATGTTCCTGGAATGCTTTGGCTACTAATGAAGCGCTAAATCGTAGAGGGTGCCGAGTTGATGATAGATGCAGTTGATGTGGTAACAGGTTTGAATCTTTAGAGAATGTTTTATTCCTTTGTGAGCATTCTAAACATGTTTGGTATGCTTCTCAGTTGGGTTATATGCCATGCAACAATGGCTTTCAAACTTTTCATAAATTGTGGCTTGCCACAACTAGTATGTTTGCTGATAATGGTATTGAAAATTCAATGGTTTTAGTTGCTGGAATTTGTTGGTATATATGGAAATCTAGAAATGCCAAGCAATTTAATGTTTCTTTAGAGGATCTGAGGGGAATGATAGAAAGAATAAATAGTTGGTGGAGATCTATTCAACAACTATCTAAAATTCAAACTCCTCATAACTTAGCTATTGCTGAAGCAAATGATTCTCACATGCGTCATTCTTGGGAGCCTCCCATAGTTGAAGTATGGAAAGATTAACTGTGATGCTTCGCTTGTTACAAATTAAAACACATGTAGTATTGCTTTTATTTGCAGAGACAGCAGAGGTTCTGTAATTCATATTGGCACAAAGAAAGCTGCTACTCACTCTCCCTTTAAGGCTGAAATGCTTGCTATAAAGGAAGCTACCATCTTTGCCAGTTGCTTTACCCACAGTAGTTCATCATTGAATCGGATTGCTTATCAGCAATTCTGCAGAGGAAAGTATACCATGGGAAGTGGACGTGATTTGGGAAGAAATCTAAGCTTTCAAAGCTATCAGTAGGAACATTAGTTATATGCATGTTTCTAAAATTGCCAATATAGTTGCCGATTGGTTGGCGAAAAACCAGTCAGCAGTTGTGTTTTGTAATTATGGTTTTAATGTTAATCCAGTTTTCCTTGATCTTATTTTGAAGTAACAGGTGCTGTAATATGGTTTTTTCAATATATAAGTTTCGTTCAAAAAAAAAGGAAAAAGTAAATAATTATAACTAACTTAAGATAAGAAAACTACAATAAGAGAAGTCTAGCTTCCTAAGCTATACTGGATGAGACATCCTTGCTCATTGAGAAATCTTCTTTTGGCACGTTGTCACATACTAGGGACCTAGAGTTGGCCTGCATTCCTACTTGACTAGACTTTGAAGTGGGTGCGCTAGGGCTAGCATCAAGTTTGTCTTGGCTGATAACATTTGTTGATTTTTTTCCTTATGGACTGAACCTTGCAGCGAGTAGGCTAGAGCATTCAGGTTTGTAGAGTTTAGCTTTTGATAAAGCTCCTTTTCAGGCCCTGCGTCAGATGAGTCTCCTGACTTGGGCTCAAGGTCCAACTCATTCCACTTTCTTTGTAGCCCATAGCAATCAATGAAGAGGTTCCTAGGAGAGGCAAGTTGTAGGTCATGATTGTAGCTGTTATTGTAGCAAAGGATAGGGCCTGTTTGCGTGCTGTAACTATGATTTGCCACACTTATCATTTCAGCTTCCTCAGTTGAATGGAAGAAGCTGAATGGATGACTTATTTATTAGCCAGGCATGAATCCATGGCCCATAAGTTTGTTGGCTTCTCACTCTTCTTGTATACATGCCCTCATCAGTAGTGATTATCCAAAAAGCTTTTGTGGAGAAGTCTAGATCATCTGCTGAAAATTAAGCTCCAAACCTAAGATACCTATGGATAGACCAAGGAATGCCAAGTTTGAACGGAAAACTTATTTATTGGCCAGACATGAATCCATGGCCCATAAGTTTGTTGGCTTCTCACTCTTTTGGTATACATGCCTTCATTGGTAGTGATCATCCAAAAAGCTTTTGTGGAGAAATCTAAATCATCTGTTGAAATCAAAACTCCAAACTTGAGATACCTGTGGATAGACCAAGGAACGCCAAGTTTTACTCTTTCACAATTTTCCTTGTCGGAGAATTTGAAAACGAAGGTGTTTCTTGTTTTGAGGTTCCACACTTAAAACTTAAAGGCAAAGCTCCTAACCTAAACTTGAGATTCTACAGCAAAGCTCCATAGTGGAAGTGATTGCAAGTGAGCTAGTGGGAGAGAGTGAATGGTTATCGGGTAATGGAGATGGGTAAGGTTATGGCCATGGTTATGGCAAGAGAGTTAGTAGTTGGGATTGAGAACATTGGTGTTTGGATCATGGTGAGGATGGTCTGGTTGAGTTTCAACATCACTATATATACAGTAATATAGCAACAGAAGTTGCATAGTTAAATACAATTTAGCCATGGCGAAGCTAAAGCACAGAGAGAATATCACTGGCTGTTCATTTTAGATGATGAGTGTTTAGACTTTAGTTAAACGTTTGGGTTGGTGCATTATAACTTAACATTCACATTTAGACATTTCTATACTCAACTCAACACTACTCTTTTCAAAAGTGTAGTTTCTACTTGACTTCACCTTAGCTATCAATTAATATAATATAATTATACCACTACTCGATCAAGTAAATAACCTATTAAGTCGAAAGTTGAGTAACCTTTAAGATGTTTGGCATAGCTGTTGAAGGAGAGTTGATAGTTGTTCAATTCCCAATAGTTATAAAATAGTGTTTAGTTAATATTTTTAAATGATTTATTAGGACATTTATCAACTCCTTTTCATAGTAATTCCAATTTGGAGCGTTTCATGAATAGTTTCCATTAATTTATATATAATTATTTAATTGTTTCTATTTATTTAAATATAATTACTTTTTTAAGGCCAAAAAAGCCTTCATTACTCAATTCAAAACATTACAAAGAAAACGAGGTGGAACATCCCTTCAAATAATAAAGTTTGACACAGAACATGCTGCTCCAGTAACGGAGTGGGTAGCACTATTCACAGACCTTTTTACAAACACAAAGACTACATCTCTAAGCTGACTTAGAATAGCTTTACAATCCTCAATCATCATGCCAAAAGAAGAAAAATCTAATTGTGGAAGCTACAAAGATTGAACCATAGATAGAGAATCACTCTCCACAATTACCTGAGATAACTTTTACTCTTTAATCCAACTAAGTTCCTCTCTAAAATTGAGAGCTTCAACCAACCTTGCATCTAGAAGTCCAACAACATTTCTGCTTCTACATACTATGAAACACCTCAAATTATCATGAATAACACAGCCCAAACCAATATACATCTACCTCTCGAATATCACAGCGTCCATATTACATTTAATCAGTATAAAGGTTTCTGCCATACAATAATAGACCCAACAGTAGTAGCAATGAGATTTCTAGCAACATCCCTACCCTGAGTTACCTTCCATTAAGACTAGGTGGTAAAGGCAAAATGCACTATTTGACTACTAGTACATTTAACTCCATTTTATAGCACATCATTTCGATTACGCCAAATACTCCAAATAAGAACAACAATTTTGCCTTTATTATCTAGTGAACACTTATCAAACATAACTCCTAACCAATCGAAAATTACCTCCTAAAAGAGAACAATCACTAGATCTCCAACAATCTCTCGTAACTAGGCAAAGGACAAAGGCACGCAAACAAGATTTTATAGTACCATTGCAACATGGATAAATACCCGTAACATCTACTTGACTAGAGACAAGAATCTCACCAGTAGGTAACACATTAAAGCAAGCTCTCCAAATTAGATTTTGTACCTTGGGCTGGACTGGAAGCTTCCAAATATGATGCCATAATTTCTCACTTACACGATTAAAGGCAGTCACCTTTTGATTGAGAGCTCAATCCCACTCTTCACTGAGTAATATTCCTTGGAATGCCATAACCAAATGAGCTTATCTTTAATGGAACGAGTACTTAGAGAAAAACTACAAATAAGATTGTAATCCTTATGATTAAAGATATCTGCAATTAAGTTTTTATCCCATTCAAGCTTACCTATATACATTAATTGATTTACCAAAATACCCTCCATACCATTAGGACATCTAATAGTCACAAACCCATTCTCATGATCAGGTAACCATTGATCATTCCAAACAGAGATAGTAGACATACTTCTAAATCTCCATAAACAACCTTTTTTAAGAAGATCTTGAGTAAATAGTAAGCTCCGCCAAACATATCTGGGATTATTCCTAAGCTTAGCTTCAAGAAAAGAAGCCTCAGGGAAATACTTACTTTTAAAAAGCTTTGCAACTAATGAATTTGAATTTTATAAGAACCCCACCCTGTTTCCCTAAAAGAGCAATAATGAAATCAAATAATTTACAAAAACCCAAACCACCATTATCCTTACAAACACAAAGCTTATCCTAATTGAGCCATTTAATTCCTCGTGAATCTCATCTACTAGTATCCTAAAGGAAGGCATTCATTATTTTCTTAACCTCAGAACATAGCCCTAAGGGAAGAAGAAATACACTCATTGTATAGAAGGGAACAACTTGTGCTACTATTCAAATTAAAATCTCCTTTCCTGCTCGACTCAAAATCTTTCTCTTCTATCCCTGTACACGTTGCCACGCCTTCTCTTTAACAAAATTAAAAACTTCCTTCTTTTTTCTATTAATACAAAAAGGTAAACCAAGATATGTTGATATCATTTCTAACAACATCTATCATGTTAGAACTAAAGAAGAGAGTGGATTTGTTGAAATTTATAATTTGATTGGACATAACTGCATAAGAATGCAAAAGGTTCTTCATTCTAGTTGCTTCATCCACATTAGATTTGAAGAAAAAATAGTTATCATCTGCGAAAAAGAGATATGAGATCATAAGGGCACCTTTAGCTATTTTACAACCATGAATCAGACCCTGATTTGCATTCAATTTAAGGAGATTGGAAAGCCCTTCCACACAAATAATGAAAAGATATGAAGACAATGGGTCTCATTACCTCAATCCTCTCTCAGGCTGAAAAGGACCTAACTCCATATCATTATGAAGTAGCATATAATGAACCGTTTTAACACACATCATAATTAATGAAATCCATCTCTGGTCAAAACCTAATTTAAGCATCATTTTGGCCTTCACAAAAGGGCATCCTTGCCAATCTCTACAAACCATTTCCTCGCACTCCAACTCCTTAAGCCAAGCATTTTCAAATATGAACTGTTTCTTTCTCATACCCAAATTTTTAACAAGAACATCCAAAAAAATAGGGGAATGGTCAGAGACAAAGGCCACTAAATTCCATAACCTATAGACCTCAAACATATCTATCTAAGATTGATTAGCAAGAGCACGATCCAATCTTTCTGAAATAAAATTATTCGTACCGCTTCCTCTTTTCCAAGTATATTAGTACCCTTCCATGCCTAAATCCATCAAACCACATGAGTTAACAGTCTCACAAAAGCCATTCAAAAGCTAATTAGGGTGGGCCTGACTTCCTTGCTTCTCTAAGGAGGATAGAAGATCATTAAAATCTCTAATAATACACCAAAGGAGCTAAGACTACCTATGGAGACTACAAACTAAATTCCAAGAAATTTCCAATTTTGACGCTCAGGGAATCCACAAAAGCCAATTAGTCTCCACTCACCTTTGTCTCTAATAGTGGTAGAGATATCAATATGATTTTTAGAGTAACTAAGAAGCCTTGCTGAATTACTACCCTTTCAAAGCATAACCAACCCGCTACTATGCCATTTGTCTCAACCACAAACATACCGTGAAATCCTATAACAATCTTAACTCTCTCCATCATATGATGAGTAGCAATAGTTTCACTAAGAAAAATAAAATTAGGATGTTTTTCAGACACTATGTCTTTCAAAGCATGAACTAACTGTGGGTTCCCTAGCCCATGACAGTTTCATGATAAAGTACTCATTGACTTAGGCAGGCCTGATCTATAAGACCCGCGTCTAACAAGTTTTTTAGGCCACCTCAATTAACTTTAAGTGAACTATCAGCCAATGCTTCTGAATCCATACAATCCACAGGCTCATCTCCCTTTCTTCTTCGTTTGGGCTCAATAACAACAAGCCTATTAGAATGGCCCAACTATGCTGATACACCAAATCATGAGTTTCCATAATGTTAACAACATTAGCTCTTACAAAATTGCATCCATTATCATCATGGACCCTCAAATCAAGGGGAGCTAACATCGTGCTCTTTCCTTTAGCAGAATTGGTCAACATCATGATGTCAATAGCCATATTCTCTCCGTTATCGGATCTCTCCTTCTTCGGTACTTCATTACGCAACCATCGTTCCTTAATCAAACTACTGCCACGCCTTGTGTCCTCCCTCCCTCGTCTTCGGAATATAATTCTTTTCTAACACCCCATTTGGACTGTTAAAAACAATCTTATAAATAAGATTAGTATGCCCTATTATACCACACACAAAGTAATAAGGTGGTAATTTTTCAAACTAGAAATGAATCCAACTCCACTCCCCTCCAACTCTTTAATCTTCATACCACTCTTTAATGGAACACAGACATCTAATAACACTCAGCCTCATGTAATTATGCCAAGCACCAGTAAAATTCTTAGGGTTTGATTTAACATAGCCTTCAATGTATTTGCCAATACCCATGCCAACCTTCTCCAATATAAACCCAATCGGAAGATCAAACACCTTAACCTAGAAAGGGGCAAGAAAAATTTAAGTGGGTTGTTCACCAATACGAAGATGGTGCAAGATAAGAAGACTTTGATTGAACGCCCATCCACAACCCTCTATAACTCTGGTCACATCCAATTCATGGAAGAACTGAAATAAAAATAACGTTGGACTCAATTCCCTAATGCAAACTCCCTTCATCGGTCTCCAAAGGGATGCCATCATGTTCTTCATTGATACAAAGTTCACATTTTTATCTGTCAAAAATTGTCCTACCACACAAAAATTCATATTCTTCGAAACCCAACCTCCTCCGAGATTGATATATTAGCACACATAGTTTTGATGTTTGATGTCATGATAAAGAATGACGAGAAAAACACAAGAGCCAGTAGAAAAGAGAAACAAATAGAAAAGAAAATAGATAGAAAAGAAACAACCTCGTCAAAAGATACAAGACAATGACAAACTTTGTCACAAACCGAGCTTGAGCTTCCTTAAGCTTGACTTGTTTAAGTTCGTGAACAAGCTTATTCATAGGCTTGTGAGCCAACTCACGAATAAGCTCGACAGCAGACTCGTGAATAGGCTCGCGAATAAACTCATATTCTAAGACCCTAAAATACAGAACAAGAATTTTCAAAATTCAATAGCGAACACATGAAATTTTCACCACCAATTGGTAAGGTTTGTTAATTCCAACCAACTATAAGCTATCATAATAACAACCCCAGAAGTAACAAATAATTAGGCATGTCTTTGCTCCTTAATTCAAGGACCCCAAAAAGATAAAAGTGAATATTCTGCAGCCTGGGAAACGAGAACATAGACATTGCACAAAATTACGGAAATACATCACTAACAATTTTATGTACCTATCCCCATTTGTATACAACAAATTTCCGGACAATTGTATTAAATTAAAAAAGAAATTGCATGCGTCTAAGACTGCCTACAAATTTACAAAAGCCTACAAGCAACCTAGTGGACAAATAATTTCGCACAATGCCCGAAAGTTTCTTCAAAACTCATTTCACTTAAAAGAGAAATGAATCTGGAACTCATTTCCAATGTAGAGAAATGAATCTGGAACTCATTTCCAGTGTATAGAGAAGGTATTAAATGGCATCTATACTCTCATTTTGATCACAATGTGACTCGCCCTCCATTTTTACATGAACAGCATCACGAGATGCCAAATATATCACCATTGAATCCAATTTTAATCTACATAGGATCAATAGCGCCACTTTTTAGTCTCTCCATCCGCGCTTGAAGCCCAGATAATGCCTTCTCATCCATAGGGAGAACCCCTCCCTGTACAGTTTCCATACTGACTGAGTCTGATGCACGAGGAACCTGACCAGAGAGGCCGTTGTTTAAGTTATCATTCACATTTGCTAGTAGCCTATTTCCAGAATCTGGAATGCCAGCAGCAGCAGCCAACTGCATAGTCTTCATCCTTTCTCTAATCGCATCTAATGTTCCAGCAGTCACTGCAGTTTCCAATGAATGGCTTCTCAGGTACACAAGGGAAATAATAATAATAATAAAAAAAAAAAAGCAAAAACTAAGAAATATTAGAAAATAAATTATCATTTAATTCAGTTCTCACTGATATGTTAACAAAATATGATTTTATAGTTAGTAAAAATAAAAATAATTATGTAGAACTCTAATAAGTGAATATAAACAACTAATAATTAAAAAAAAATGTAACAAAAAAAAATTATAACTCAAAGTTTAAGACGACATTTCAAAAAAAAAAAATTGAGGGGACAAAACAAAGAGCCAAAATAATATTCCAGTCCAACAGACTCTTCAAAATTTAGTTCTTCGTTTTACTTTTCTCCATAAAATGTTAATGATTTTAACTTTTTTATTTAATCACCCAATAAATGAAAAAATATCAACCCATAGAAAAAAATGAATTGATAAATAAACTATATAGAATTGTGCGCTTAATTAATTGATATTATGGTAAAGAATGACATTGGCTCTCTGTATAAAGCCAAACTAACTCTTCATCTTAAATATCAAGAACGAGTCTATTGGACTCTTGTTTTTTCAATAAACTCTTTATAATAAAGAGTTTAAAATGTTTATAGAGAGCTCTTTGGAAATGCTATATAATGGTAAAAAAAACATATATTATAAATCATAAAGACCTAGGTTGAGAGTTGGGAGGCCATGCCGGTCTCCATGTAGGTCCAACCCAGGTACTAGTATTACCTCCACTTAATTTTTCATTTCTTTGGTCAGCCAAAGAATTCTCTGACATGAGACCTCTTGATGTGATGGTATTAGCAGTTCTGTTGTCTTCATTATAGGAGGGTGGTAAATGAAAGTTTGTTGGCTCAGATTTCACATTCAATGATTTTGCATCATTTAAGGAATTCGTATGAACTGGAGAAAGAGGTGCAAATTCAGGGGAGGACACAGTTAGTGCAGATGGTGGGGGGGTTGACAAAGGCAAGCTAGAAGGTGTTCTGCCAGCAGCAGCATTTTTCTCCATCTGAAAGTAAAGCAGAACACATTTTTAAGTGTACGCTCTCCCACACTGAAAGAATCACAAATAACACACCATGCAATTCACTCCAATACTAACCTGTGCCAAACCATCTCTAATGTAAGTTCGGAAAGCTTCACTCGCATTTTGAAGTTGAGCAAAAATATCAACCTATTATTTGAGAAATTAAAAAAAAAAAATTAAAAATATAATAAAAGAACTAATCCAGACATATCCAACAGTTAGGAGAAAAAGAATAAAGCAGTTCTCCTCACAAGCCTCTAATAATCTCTAACTAACAAAAACAGCAGCAAGTGTACCAAACAGGTAGTAGCAACTCCTTACCTTTGGGTATAGCTGTGTAATGCGATATAGCTCATATAGGCCAATTGTACATGTTTGCTTGTCACCAATTTTTTTGAATATGGCAGCAAGCTCTTGCTGTAGGTAGTATAAAAGGCAACATTATTGACATATGAGAAGAAAACAAAAAGAAAAAAACATACATCATGAAAAAAAATTATTACATTGTCAATGATAGCAAGACTTTTAAAAATAAAACTAGCACAAGATACCTTCAACTGGGCATCAGCAGAATGTGTCGCTGACGATGGATTGTTGGCTGCAGAATCACCCCAATGGGTTTGGCCCACAGGTCCTGTTGAGGTCAACATTCTGGCAGCAGCCAAAGTCTGCAATCATTGCAAATACACCAAGTATTACTCAGTTGGAATTGAAGAAATGCAGGACATCACATCAGCTAACTCATTACCTCAAGGTTAAGATCAATGTAGGCAAGAATAATTGGCTGGGGCTTCATGTCTATAGGAACCATAGAAAGGTGGCCCTTTATTGCAGCTCCACGAAGCTTAACAAGTTCATGTAGAACAGTTTTCACCATGCGAAGAGGCTTGTCATCGGCTCCAGCTCTTAACACACAATTATAAAAAATTAATAGGTGCTTCACTTAGATGAAGAAAAGACCAGAAGAAACCAGGTTAACAGAAAGGCATATGAAATTGTACAAATTAACAAACATTGGTTTACATGCGGGGACAGGCAGATCCACGAAAAAAAAATACCATACCTTCGCCTAATTTCCTCCATCCCCAATTCTTGCAGGTATATATGGATGCTTTGAAGGATGCGATCAAGATCAACATCATATATAGTGCTTTGAAGAACCTGCACCATCAAAGTGATGCATGATATCAGACAAGACTAAGCAATTACAGAATAAACAAAAGCATTCAATCAGCCTCTTCCAACCAGTAGAGGAAGCCAGATGCATAAAACTTTCTAAGGGTTACAAATTACAGATAGACATTGCAGGGAATGAAGTCAGTTTGAAAATCCTTTCGTGGTCAAATCAACAACCACCAGCACCAGCCCGACAAACATCAACCCACTCTTTCTTTCAGTTTTGATAAACTGGAAACCTGAAAACAACTACAAACTGCAGCTGCAGCATCAAATAAGAATGACCAAAAGCAATTCCATGTTGATGAGTATTCTAATTGTTGTGCCACTAGGGCATACAAGTCCTAGCTTAGCTATTTTACCAGTATAACAATAATTTCTCTAGAAAAAAACCCCCCACTGTAAGCAGTTCCTGGAAAATCAACGAAATCCTCAACTTCTGTCCACCACCATACTTGCCATCAGATGGTAATTCATTTTTCTCCTCCACCAAACCAGAACAATTCACTCAAATATGATTAGAATAGGTATGGAGGCTTTCATTGGTGCATAGAGTTCTCAACACTCTTGTTATGACCAAAGTGAATTAGCAGAACGAAAATGAAAGAAGAAAATATAAAAGATGAGAAAAAATGAGAAAAGAAAGATATTATCAAGAGAAAAACCAAATTGTATTCTGTTATTCAAAGCATACCCCATTAAAAATAATCTATAGTACATATAGTGGTAACAAATTTTAATAAATGAGTTAAGATATTACTGTCATGCTACGCGTTCTCTTCTTCTTCACTCATCAATCCATGCCCCTACTTATAATTGACTAATTATTCTTGATCTAGATCATCAGTACATTTGCCGCTTCGTCACTACCAAAAGTGGAAGCTCTTCAATAGCCATAGGGGTGCAACCGAGCCAAACTTTTAAAAGTTCAGGCTCGGCTCGTTTAAAAATTATCGAACCTGAGCCGAGCTCAAGCTTATTAAATTTTCAGAAGTCTGGTTCAAGCTCTGCTCGAGTTCGTGTTTGACGAGCTCAAGCCGAGCTCGCGAGCCTAGCGAACTTAACATATAAGATGTATGATTTCTTATTATACTTGGTAATTTAGGCTTTATTTACTTACTACTAAATTAATATTATATAATATTTACTTGATATTATATTTACTTCATAATTAAAGTTTTATTTACTTAATACAAATACCTAATTTACTTCAGAACTACAAAAGTTATCACCAAATTAAAATTATATTTAATAATGTTTATTTAATTAATATTAATGCTCAATAATTTAAATTATATTTACATAATGGAAATTTTAATATTAATATTAATTTATACAAAAATTGTATAATTTTATAAAATTTAATAATTTAATTTATACAAAAATTTCATAATATCTAATTGTTATTACAAAATTTAATAATTTTATTACAAATATAAATTTTTAAAAACTTTAATTGTATTATATTATACTTAATACTATATTTTATATTAAGATTACTTCACATCAAAACTATATAATTATTATTATAAATATATAATCTCTATTATATTTAGTAATAAACGAGCTTATAAAAGAGCATGTTCACGAGTTGGTTCACGAGCTGACGAACGAGCATGTTTGCAAGCTTTAATGAGCCGAACTTAAAAAAGTTCAAGTTCGGCTCAAAATGGAGTTTGGACTCGACTCATTTAACTTAACAAACGAACTCAAACGAGTTTTTTCCAAGCCGAGCTCCGAACGAATCATGAACCATTCAGCTCAGTTACACCCCTAAATGGCCAGATTCATGACATCTCTACTTGATTAGTCAGACAAGTCAAAGAACTACAACAAGACAAGGCAGAAAGAAGCAACTAGAATTACCTTTGTGAGTTTTATCAGACATTTGACAACAAGATCAGAGAACTTCTGATTTCTAATGGCAAATGTCTCACTTGATGCAGGTGAAGGCCATCTTGAGGGATCCAATGGACGCAAGAGATTAATCAGGACAACAAATGATGATGTTCGATCTGCATTATCCTGTGTGTACAGTCATTTGTTAATAATAGTTCGAAACATATCTTAACTTATCAGAAACAAAAGCATGTCAGATAAAATCGTCACCAGAATCTTAAGCATAAGGACATTCAATGCTTTCAGGAGTTGGCTGCCATCGTCCATGTGGGGAACCCTTTCATCCAATAGCCAAAGTAGAAGCTCTGTTATTAGACTGTCAAGAGTGCTTTCTTTGACTGCATAAGCGAGTCTTTTATTTTGAAATGTCTGCAGCAAACCCAATTAAGTACTTGGTCAAAACAATTCACTGAGCTGTGATTAGTGATAAGAAATTGAGAGGATAAAATATTCATTCTCCTAAATGATTTCCAGGCTCAGTTGTCAAGATCCTCTTTATACAACGCAAATCATGGTATTCCACTAAATGTTCAGGAAGGGGAAAAAGCAGAAAGGGCACAAGGCAAGATGATAAGACAGGAAGTCACCTGCATGAGTGTGTTAAGGACATATTTGCAAGACCTTGATGAAGCACCTGTCAAACTGAATTCAAAAGTCTTGGCTACCTGTTTCATTGGAAAATATGAGGATTGACAAACATGCAATCATGCCCTAAAAGGACATGTCAGCTAAAAAAATAAGAGGGAAATTTTTATCATGAGAATGTACTTGCCTTGCTTGCCAAGCATGAAACAAGTCGATCAGCATCTTTCACAAGTTCATCCATTGCACTTCCTTCTGGATCAAGAGTCGCCTGATTCAACTCATGGCACACAACTTTCATTCCTTCAACCGACTGCAAGTGAAAGTACTACATGATTCAGAACATCAACCTATAAAAAAATACACAAAGAAAAGAGAATATGTGCATTCGCCCATTGCATGCACCGGAAAAGCAATGGGAGAACAGTTAAAGGCAAAAACAATAAAAGATGTAATACTATATTAAGTAATACACAACATTTCAACGAGATTTAACATCATATAATGTTAACAAAGGAACAGCTCAAGAGAAAAAATATATTTTGCTAATATGTAAACCTAACATCAAACTACCTTGCTTGTTTCTGATCATATAACCACAAGGAAACTAAACAAATGCTATGTGTAACCTAACAAAGGCTTTTCAAAAAATGTGCATTTTATGCACATGAAGTTGGCAGTTTGAAGTTTACCCCAAATCAACATTGTCTAACTAGAAATTTATGCTTCAAGCAGAGCTACTATAAATTGATGTGCACATCCAAATTCTGACATTAAAAAGGAAAGTCAAGACTAATAATGATAGGATGTTCACTGAATCAATGCATAGAGAAAAGCCATGCAGCAACAAATATGCAATCCACACATATGCACACCAAAAGAATGAAGCCGAAGTGCCAAACATAGGTTGGGTCATCATCAAATTCAGAGAAATTTGGAACTTATGCGCGGATATTAAAATTATCTTATGATAGGTATTTCATTTCACTTGACAGATATGTGGCCAGCAACTTTAGACACATATAGCCAAGAAAATTAATGTCATTTAAGGACAAGACTAACACAGTAATGACTGAAAACTAGAAACGACCAAAATAAAAAAAATTAAAAAAAAAAAGACAGGAACCTGCTCTGGGGACCCGAAAGAAATGATATCTAAAGCTTCATTCCAGTCTGTAGGCCCATTGATGCTAGTCACACCATGAGGCATTATCTGTCTTTCCATTTGAAGCTCATGTGAACCGAAGTTTTTCCTGGGCATGAATAATGGTATAGTTCAGTTGAAGAGTAAGTATGGAATTTTGTAATAATGCAAGCACACTAGATTAATGAAAAACTTAAAATAAAAAGAAGATACCTCAAAAAGGTAGGGCCAGAGACAGATTGTGAAACTTCCCCACTCTGTTCTGCTAAGTCAAACCTGGTAAGCACAGAGGAAGAAACTTAGCACTTCAGAAACATAAATCCACAAATTCATTGACAATATAAAATGTCTTTTGCTTGCCCGTAATAAAATTATGACACAACTTGCCTATGCTCATAAAAAGGTGCTTCTTAATTAAACAATAAAACAAAGAAATCCAAGAATGGCAATTTGGATTGGCAAAAAAAAAAAAAAAATAGTACGCACCCATTTTCCCTAACAGAGCGTCTTAAAGCAGCTCTAGAGTCACCTGGCCGGCCTTCCTTTCTTTTTTCCATCTCTCGAACCTGCCAAAAAAGAAGACAATATCATGAATGCATGTAAATTATAAATAAAGAGAACCAAGCAAAACTTCATACTGACCTTCCACTTAAATCTATCATCTAGCATGCTTTTCTGAGCATCTGTAAGCTTTCCGACATATCGCCAAATGTCCTCGCCTGGGAAGAAAAACGAAAGTAAATGAAAGCTATGCAAAATTGCTGAAAAACAATTCATATAAAGAACGTCTCTAAGCCATCTTCAGTAGAAAGAGGGAACATTATTTCAGAAACATTACCATATAACATTGACACATAACTCAAGTTCATGCAAACACAATTATATAGCAAAAAGAAAATTCTGTACAGATAACATGAGGTACAAAAAATATAATTTTAGCAGCCTCACGAATAGCGACACCAACATAATCACATACCAAGAATCTTGTAGCCAGTTGCAAGAGTATTTAAAGCAGCTTTCCGAGTTTCACCATCCCGCTCTGCTGTCAAGCTCGCAACAATTTGCAGGGATTTTAATTGTCCACTAATCTGTGGGAAAACAAAGTACAGGAAAAGAGATGAATATGCAAGGAAAACAAAATTTAAAGAGAGAGAGAGAGAGAGGGGCTGGAGTTTTGTTCAGGATAACTAAAACAAGAGGACGAAAACCACTATTGGCACCTCAGCGACGTGGTTATCAATCAAGAATCCAACAAGATCTGCACACTCTATTCGTGTACGGTTGCTTTTAGAGCGCAAGCCCTCCAAAATATAGGGAAAAGTCCTTGACGGAGAATATGCAAGGACAATTTGTTTAGTAAGCTCACGCATTTTTTCTCGCACCTTCTCTATGTTATGCCCCAACTGCAGCGAAGTAAAAGCTAGTGAGTTGACAAGTGAAAAAAAATATTTCCATCAGCAGGGAGATATATCATACAAAAATACATTTTAATAAACTCACCATCCTTTTTTAAAAATCGAACAATGAAAGAAAAACTTAAATTTCAGACATTTTTCGTGAACTTGCAGCAACAAATAAAATATTGATATCCACATTTGAATAACAATTCAAGCTACCAGGTTTAACAAAGAACCTTTTCTATCAAGCATGGAAGAAATATAGCTGCTTCTGATTCTGTCAATGTGTAGGCCTCATCCCGCAGCATGTCAAAAAGTTCAGGAAGGAATTCAAGCACCTGTCCCATTCCAGAAAAAAAAAACACATATTCTTATTCTAAAAAGTGTCAAATATATAAACCATGCTACACAATAATTGATAACAATACCTTCAGCAGGCACGTTGTGTTGGATTTACAAAACTGCAAAACAAACCACCTCAGAAGGATATCCAAAACTTCAATCAGTTCCTTAGCAATGGATGGAAGCACCTGTAGGGAAAAAAAAAATTCCAGCCATAACAAGTCATCAATGCTTTGGTAAAAAGTTGAGCAACCAAGAAAACAGCTAAACACCTTCTGTAACATCTCAAGCCCATCAACTTGTTTCTTAAAATCTGCACTTAACAGCCGCCTGTGTAAATCCTCTCTGAAATATTTCATCATATCATTCTGCATAAGCATTTAAAAAAATAATCTCAGGAAAAAGTAAAATTAAGTTAATCCATAAAAAAAAAAAAAAAATATATATATATATATTAATCCAAGCACACAGAAAACACAAACCTCAAGATCTTGAATCTGCTCTATCCGTAACTCTTCGAACTTAAACCTGCGGACTACCAATCTTTCCCTGTCCTCCTGAGAACATGTGAAAGGCAGTAGTTGATCAATCTTTATACTTGCAATTAAAGTTTCAGTCTTGCATACAGACCATAGCTATCTGGAAGGCAGTACATACCAGGCAGTGGAATAGGAACAGGGTTGCACCATTTAATTATTTGTGGTACATAGTGGGTAGGCTTAGTTGGTATGCAATCTCAGTCATGGTACATGAACCATACATGCCTAATTTATTAGTTTGCAGAATACTTATATTAGTAATAATGATTTTATTAGCATTTCCTGTTTTTTTGCTCATTTATACCAATTTAGTCTTTCTGCACTGGTGACATATCTTGCCATCACAAAAATAAAGTATAAACATCTATCAAATTGAAAGAACAAACTCATTACTTCTTATGTTATATTTTTTTTCCAGACTAGCAGGACCCTCTTTGTTTAATTATAAATTTGTTTCTTTTACATTTAGCATGTTAGTAGTAAATACAATCCTGTTCGAACTAGTTTTTAAAATGAAATATTTAATTTTAACCCAATGATTAAAAAGATGCCATTTAATTTTTGGGGACACGTGACACAGCATTAAACACACACTAATCCCATGATTGTCTGATCTACATCATCTTTTTGTCTTCCTCTTTTTTTTTTTTCTCAAAACCGCTTTTCTTCTTTCTCCCATGTACTTTCCATCATAAAAATCCTTTTACTTTTTCTTTCTTGCTTGGCTTTGCCATGGGGAATGCCTGCAAACTAACTTGTTCCTCACCTGTTTGATGTTTCAGAAAGTGTTCTACAGCTTTCCACAGATGTGGTTGTGAGGGGGAGATTGGGTGGGGAAGCAATTAGGTAAATATGATATAGACAATACCTTATTTGAGTCTTTGACATTCAACAAAGCTTGTGACTGAATAGCTCTATCCTGAACAGACATTATTGGCTCTGTCCTTGAACCTCTCATTGGCATGACTCTCTGATGAAGCCAAGAAACATATGATTAGTATCTCCACTGAGTTTTATATAAGAAATGTAAATCAAACATAAGATACATACCGAAGACACGGTTCTATTTGTGTGCTTTGCTACACCATTAGTAGCAGATTTCCCAACCTTCACATTTGTCTTGGATGTTTGCCCAATAGAAATTGTTTTTGCAGATTCCATGGATTCTGATAAACATTAATTTTCAAAAAGAATTATGAACTGAAGGACATAAACAAACAGATAGGGGTGAGCAAAGCTTCCAAATGAACCGAACCAACTCGGTTCGGTTTCGTTCAGTGTTGTTATTTATATTTTCAAATTTTATGAATCTTCAGTTCAGTTCAGTTCGGTTTTATACTAAAAAACTCTGAAGGAAATAACCGAATAAACCAAAATTATATATATTTCTTTTTTATTTTTTAAATAGTATAATAATTTACTATAAAAATATAAAAATAATTAATATTTATAAAATTCGGTCTGGTTTGGCCGGTTCGATTTCTGATTTGGTTTAGATCGATTACTTCAGTTCGATTCAATTCGGTTTTTATAAAGTTCAGTTCGGTTAATTCAATTCAGTCAGAAAAATAGCCAAAAACCGACCGAACCGACTGAATGCTCAGCCCTATAAACAGACATAAGAGAGCCATTCAAGTTACTAAAGACCACACCTTGAAAAGCACCATAGGGCTTTACTCGTTCAAGAACTAAAGCTAAGGCTGGCCCATGAATATCTTTTAGATTCTTCTCAACCTGCAAAGACAACATACATGAATAAAAAACAATTCAGAGCTCAATCTATCCCAAAAGAATGAGAAGTAATTATAGTATACATACTATTTCTTGACCCGAAACCCTCAAGACCTCAATGATGCATGCTTCTGCCGCTTTTCGAACATCTGATGACTTATCCTAAAAGAATATTACAGAGCGCAGCACCAGTCAAAAGTCAATAATAATGCAGAAAATGAGTCTGAAAAGTAATGTTGCCCCAGTCCATAAGTTCGCTGCATTGCAAGCTCTAAGAAGTGTCAGATGCGCACAATGGACTAACACTTAAAAGAAGAAATCAAATATAATTGGAGCCAACCTTACCATTGCACTAAGGGTCCGTTTGTTCGGTAAAAAACAAGGATGGGAATCGGACGATTCCAATTCGTAGGGTTCAAGTGGCTAAAATTAACATGGGAATGTGATTCACCCATCAATTGTTCTTAAAGAATAAATTAAATAAAACATTTAAATATTAACATTTATTTTTTAAAATTTATAAATATAACATATAAATTAATAAAAATATGCATTAAATGTTTGGATAAAAAATATTTATCAAAAGTAAATAATTTTATAATTTTCTAAAATTATAATAATATTGTTATAAATAAATATTTTATAATACAAAACTATAATATTAATTTTTAATATATAAAAATAATTGTAATGTTAATTTTTTATATATAAAAAATAATTACAAAAATATTTTTTCATAAAAGAAATTTTAGTTGTTAAATGATATTTAATTCTCATTCCCATTACCATTTCCTAGAGAATCAAACACCTCCTTTAAATTTTCACTCCCTTTCCCATTCCGGAGAACGAACCGAACGCCCCCAAGGCATAACCTCAAATTAAATTTGTTAGATTCCATGAATGGAACCTAAAACCCAGAGAACAGAATGGGATATTCTCAGAATAATCAATATCTAATTTCAAGGTTGATATTTCTGATTTTAGTGACAATTGACAGGCTATCAGTGAGCCCTAAATAACCAGATTCCAATGTCCTAAGACTCTCCGTATGCATTGTATCCTATTATTATGTATATTTATTCATTCTCTAATGTTGTGTTATGCCTCTCTAACAATATAAATTGGGCTGTATCAATTATGATTAGCGAAAAAGAATCCAATTATTCCTCAAATAATTTTCCATTAAAAATTTGAAAGATACAGCACAATGAATTCCTAAGAAAGACCCATATGAGCGTAACTGTTGCCTGAGGCCAAGTATATGTGACTTAGAAAAGTCCCGGAAAACTCAATTCAGCTGTACTCCCACATTAGTAGGATTAGAAAATTATAAGACAGAAAAAAAAAAAAAAATTACCGTCATAGCAGAGCCAGCTGGTTTCAGCAGATATATAGCATCAGGAAAATCATTTAATCCCGAGAGTTGCCTCGACAACCAATCAAATAGATCCTTACGCCCTTCAGCACCAAGCTTAGCATCCATCAATGCCATTGAAATATACGGGATCTAGAACACGAGAACAGTCACTATAACTAACACCAAGATATCAAATTCACTCAAAACTAAGACAGGACAACAGTATACCATTTTATCCAGATGAACAGCAGCTACCCAAGAATCTAAAGTTGCCAAAGCACACTCTCTCATATGTTTCTTATTGTCACCAAGACACTTCAAAATGTCAGAAAGAATGCCCTGCAAGAAAACAACCCAAGCTAAACTTCAGCTTTCTGCAGAACGACAGAAAAATTAAATTCTAAAAATGCTTATGGAAGATACCTTGCTCGACTTCTCAACAGCTGGTCCCATAGCAAACGCAACACCGCCAATGGTGGTCAAAGTTGTCATGACCAAATTTTTATTGCTGTCATACAAACGTCCTCTAAGAGCACCAAATAATTCACCTGATCATCAAATGCAGTCAGCAATCAACATAAGAAAAGATCACAGTGATGAAACTTGTCTCTTAATAAAACTTATGACGAAAGCCATACCAGTTCCAGTTGGCTGAATCCGTTTATTAGCCTCTTCAATTATTTTATTGACAGCTTCAATTGACTCCAAACGAACCTAGAATGTGGAAATGCAATAGTGAAAACAATTATGTAAGCCCAATTTCACACGAAAATCACAACATTCAGACCAAAAGCAAAAACATAACAGTTCAAGCTTGCTACACATGCTACCTTCCAATCAGGACTTTCCATGCTCTTCAGCAGAGCAGGTGTTACTTTTCCACTAATGTCTTCACGTGGTAGGCTGTCTAACCCACCAACAGAGACTAAATTCCCTGATTCTGATGCCCTAACTGTTTTCTTCGTAACAGCAGATGCACCCTGAATGATAGATACAAAGGTGATAAAGAACTCCTATCACATTTAAATAAACAAATGTGAAGGATAAATATGAGAATTAACTAGGCATTACCTCAAAAGGATTTTTTTCATATTCAGCATCGAGTGCACTAAGCAGAGCGGGTTTAACATCAGCAAGAAACCCTTTAATATCTACAGGACAGAAATGAAAAGTCAACACAATGAAGCATTATGAATACTGAAGAAACTTTCAGATAAAAAGAAAACTCACCAGGACCAACAAATTTATGTAAAACACCCAGAAGCTTAATGGTGGCATTTCTGCTAGCAGCCACACTTGACTGCAGTCCAACATCTTTACAAAAATCAATTAAATCCTGCAAAAAGGCAATACATGCATCTTCAATTACCATAAGTTTTTCGCTGAAAATAGCAACATATATTATAAATTATGGGTGTGGCAAGCAAGCTAATTAATTTTAGGGAGAACTGCAAGCACCTTAAGCTTCAAATGTGAAACACCGAAATCCTCAACTGCAGAAACCATCCACAATATGCCCTCACTAAGAACCTTAGGATTCTTGTGCTCTTTCATGATCTTGTAAAGCTACAGAGAAAGAAACAATCACATATTAACAATGACCAAATACGAGAAATGCAAATAGAAAATTTCCTATTTCTTATATAGGATGAAAAATCAAATATTCAATTCATGCACCTATATCTATCCAAAAACGTCAAAATGTTACAATAAATCACAAGAATACTTACTCTCTCACAAACAAATCCTGGGCCTACTGCTTCACTGAAAGCGGTAAGGCACTTCATGGCATGAGCTCGGGTTTTAATATCTGCCACCCGTTCACTAGTACCTGCCAAACAAGAATGAGAAATCAAGTTAAGCTAACGCCAAGACCAAAATCATCTAAAATTTAGAAGGCATGGGAAAATCCAATAATTGAATACAAGTCTTTATAAAATCTAGCTTCAAAGTTAATTTAAATTAAAGAATAAGCATACAGAATCCTACTCACCCAGAAGGCAAAGCACAGTGCATTTCTTTGGGAATTTCGTAGCAGTTGACACTAGGTAAGTAATAACTTCAATCATTTGTTGCTGAACCTGCATATTATTCAAGTTTTCTAGAAATTAAATACTCCAGTGAAGAAGACACACAGAATTTGTTCATATAAAAACATCAAAACATCAAATACCTGAACATTTTTCTCATTCCAACCAGGAATGGCACAAAGTAAACGAATCAAAATCTCAACAGACTGGTCAAGGCCCTGTAGTCCTTCAACTTGCTGCTTCAATGAGGATATAGCTGCAAAAGTACCCTAAGTTTATAAATATATGAATGAATGCAAATTACAGATTAGAATAGCATGAGTAATAATGGTATAGGCATTTTTCTGCTCTTCAGAAATATACATCATAAATTCAAATGAGAAAACTAAAATAAAACTAGGCAATAGCATCTAGTAGAAGTAATGTGAAAAACATCGAACCAAAACTTTGGGCATGCACTCATGAATGAAAGTAATAAACAGTGAAAATTTGTTCTCATTCAACAAACTGTCCCATAGAAAGAAAGCTTAGCAGAAGGGAGATTTAGCATGACAAATGCATTTGTTTTGTACCAGAAACAAAAAGGTAAATAACTATGATTTTCAGGCATGCTAAGCCTAGTGGAACCCTAACAAAACACATTCCTAGGCCCATCTTGATTCTAGCGGGCCAAGCTGTAATGCTAGGAGAAAAAACCACACGTGAAAGCCCAAAACTTTTTCAGGGTGAAGATGCATCCCTTGGTCCATGAGCAAGTCTATTCAAGATAAAGGATGTCCCAAAGACAAGGCTTCCCCAAGGCAATTCTGAGGAGAATTCAATGTAAACTACGAAGCCTACACTAAAATATCATCTCCCAAAACATTATGTTAAGCTAAAAATTGTGGATTCATGATACTACCTGTTTTAAAATCTTTCTGTAATCCATAGTGCAAAACATGATTGACTTAGGAAATCCATATGCAATTGTGTGCAGATATATATTTAAAACACAAAACCAGGGGCACAAAAAGGTAAATCAGCATTAACCATTTTCATGAGTCGACTAAGGCCACAAGTAACCACAGAAAGCCCAGAGAGCCCTTGCATGCAAGTCTTAATATTCAATTTCCAATATTAGAAGTGAAATCAAGGTTCAAATCCTTCATCCGTATAATTAGTTACATCATTTGCTGTATCACTTCAGATGTATACAGAACTTGCACACAATCACCATTAGATTTGAGTTGTTTATGGGAATGTTACAGCTCAACTCAACTCAGAATTGAGTTCTTTAATGGAATGCTGTGTGTAGGTAACGTGTACATCCCCACAAACCAATGAGTATAATTATTGATAACTATATCATCTCACAAGGCAATTGCAATTTTCCATTCAAGAAGGAATAGCAATCATTGGTTGTTCTTTTACATAATTTCAGGCACTACTGGAATAAAAAAATAAAAAATAATAAAAAAATAAAAAAAGCCAATTTGCATAAAATAGGTCTAACCAAATACACTTAGCATCACAATAAAAAAAATTAAGAAAAAAAAAAAGAAAACATGGCATGTGAATAGGATACAGCAATTTATACTACTCTTAAAAGATATGAGTAAACCTTTTTATGGAAAGCACAACTTTTACAGAAACCACCTTTCTGATTTTACGTATTATCAAAATTCATATAAATCGCACGACCAAAGATTATCACAATTATTATCTCTAGGTTCAACACTGCTGACCATATCCTATGAGTACTCTGAAACTGAAATAATGATTTATACACACAAGTTTCACCTTTTACATGCACAAAACACAAATGTCATGAGAAAGACTAACAATCTTCAATTTTGATTTTCAGAAAAAATTACCACATCAAAGATTCTGAGTCGACAAGTTTTTGATCGGCACAAGATTCACAAAAAATAAATAAATAAATAAATAAAAAGGTTTCATATACTATTAGCAACAGTGCAGTTACAAGAAAATGCCGGCCTACCTTCAAGTCTCTCTTTCCACACAGTACTCTTTAACTGTGAAATAGTTTCTGCTTGTATAAGAGAGCCTAATCTACTTTCAATCTCTTCAAGACTCATTTCTGCTGGCTGCAAATTACCAAATGAACAAAGCAGTAAATATGTCAGGCATCAAGGAACCCATATAAATGACAATAAAGATGAACCACCACCAGTCATTGCAGTACCTCAACATCTTCAGGTATTTCAATTGCTTTTGAAGTTTCAGTCCTCCTGGCCGCATCTCCCTTCTTGATGGTGCTCACTTTAGTAGGAACCCCCTTTTTGTTAGTAGACTGGAAAAGAAAAAGAAAAAAAAAAAACAAGAAGAAGACCACGGTAACAATATCAAAAGGTAGAATATGACAAAAAAATCAATAGAAAAAAAAAAGAAGATACTTACAGCTGCTGGAACAGGCTTCTTCCGGGTAAGCATGCTTGCAGCCGACCTTTTTACAAATGAGCTTTCAGATGTCTGCAAAATGTACATTCAATGCCACAAATTACAAGGTGAGTTAAATGCAACTACACAGCAAGTATTAAGAATGCACTGAAGCATAAAATGGTGCAATGGTAAAATGCTGAATGACATGCACCAGTATATTCATTCTCAATGGCCAACCACTGGATTCTGATTTTTCATATTTCATTCAGCAGTATGATGTAAAATTCAAGGAATGGTCTGAATGAAAACACAAAACTCTGCAGAAAGCATAAAAGAAAAAATTCAAAAAAAAAAATAATGAAGTTAAATTAGAATAAAAATTCAGGAAATTGTCCGAATGAAAAAACATGCCAAACTGTTCTATGTTAGATTATTGGCCCACCATAGAGGCATTTATTGGCCAAATATTGCTATACATGTTGAAACAGCAGCGAGAAGAGCATACTTTCTGAATGCAACTATGTTCACATAAGAATTTTATGGTTGTCATGTGATCAGAAAACTGTCTAAAGGATAATAATGATATTGCAACTACCAAATTCAGAAACCAATGAAAGTTAAAAAGCAAGCATAAACCCACCTCTGTAGAAGACACGCTCCCACTAACAGCTTGAACTGTAGCTGGTGCATGATAACATATAAGAGACATAGATAAATACATTGGAAGTGAGAACATAATGCTAGAATAGATATCACAAGGCGCAATGTGAAAATATTAACAAACCTGAGCTTGTACCTCCTGACACACTCCCTCCCGAACCCCCAATCATATCAGACAGCTTCTTTCTTCTAACATCATCAAGTTTCTCCAGTGACCTCTCCAAAGGCCTCATGCCAACCGACTAAAAAGGGAAAATTAGGTAAATTACATCAGTAGCAGCTAAATTTGAAGCAGAACATCCACCCCAGGCAAAAGAAGGGGTACCTTAGCAATTGCTGCCAATGCAGAAAAAGCTGAATCCCTCACTTCAGGAGTCCCATCATTAAGGCTCTACAGGATCCAATTGATTTATGTCCACCATTACCATGAAGAATAAAAAGCATGCTGTAAGAGCTGCAGTGAATATAGCAAAATCCACATTTTGCAAAAATATATCCATATAATTCAAAATGCCAGGAGTTGGGTGAAAATAAGTTGTTATCTAACATGCTGTTACAAGGAAAAAAGCATGCATTAAACCAGAATCATAAGCAAAACAGACAATCAACAGGTTCCAGTCCATGCACATTCTAGACCACAGGCAACCCACTCCTGTAATATCTTACAAAAGAAATTGTGGGCGCCATGTAAGCAAGAAAGGGCTCATCTTTCTGATGTGGGATTCCACAGGCAAATGATATCCTAACACAGTGCATATTAATTTTTCTTGACTTTCTACACAAGCAACATGTTCATCAAGATTTGGTGTGGCAGACATAGCGAGGATAGCAACAGAACCAATCATAAAAAGATAACAAAAAAGCTTGAAGTAACCAGACCAGAAACATTATATCAACAAGGCCTTAAGAGAAGAATGAACTACCTCCATACAGATAGGGACATAATCCTTGTGCACCTTTAGAACAACAGCCTTGTTACTTGTTTCGATACAAAATGTTGCCCAGTTCAAGGTTAATGAACGGACAAGAGGAACTTTGTTTTTTGCAGCTGTCTTAACATCTGCAATAAACAGTTTTACATTCAAGATCATTTATTCCATCCAGATTACAGCTCCAAAGTGTGTGCGTGTATACATACATATATATCTACATATTTCTAATTTTAGCTATTACATATATTTTTTATTGAATTATAGATAATCGATAATTTTTTCAGTCGTACAAAAGAAAGTAATTTTTAAAATTTCCCAAAACTAGCTGTAAATTAAAAAAATTGGAGGAAAGGAATAAAAAAAGAATTTGATGCCAGCAGGGAATATGGCGTGCCCTTTGGGAAGTCAATCAACCACAACACCAGTGAAATGTGGAGTAGCCAAAAGAGGCAGAAGAAAAGAAGGAAACAGAAAATACACAGCAAAGAAAGAAAGAAAAAACAAAAGGGGAAAAAAAGAGAGACTTCAACTTTGCCAAAACAGAAGAACAAGAAAAGCATCGTATTTAAAGGAAATGGAACTTACCTTCAACAATATCAACGAGATTTAGGCATCCAGACTTGTGCATTGCTTGAAGAGTTTGTGTAAGCGCCTCAGCTAGGGTAGGTTTTTTCTCTTTCAATTTTTCCTTTAAAAAAAAAAAAAACATAACAGGTTAGCAGTAAAATAAAATTAATTGTTGCAGACCAACATGCAAGCATGTTCTACATGGATGCATCTACAAACACAAACATAATGAATTGTGCACACATATCATGCTCTTTCTTTTATTTCTTTTATTTGATCCTTGAAAAAACAAAGCTGAAAATGCAAGAAAAAACAGGAAATGCCCCACATGTCAAAACCACAAGCAAAAGGAAAATCAACTAAAAAACATGCATATGGCATGAACATATATTTAAAACAATCTGCACATGCAGGCACATGTGAGCACAAAGGCAATACATAGTATTCCCTAGAAAGAAGGAAAAAAAAAGAATAACATGTTAAGAACGCAGAAAGGCAGATACAAATTCAGAGTCAATTCTCTCTATATGGGTATGTGCAGTTGCATAGCATGAGCATTGTACTAATATATATTTCACTTACTAGTAAAACTGGCAATAAGAAGCGAGAACTCGCAGAAAAATGAGTTCTTAAACCTTGTGCAAGATTTCCAATAGCTTGGATTGCTTCCACTGCAACAGCAATGTTCACATCTGTAATAAGCTGCAGCAAAGAAAATAGAACATCTTCAGCATATTAAGAACAAACTGTGTCAGAAATAACCTAATCATAAACGAAAAAATGAAATTTTAAAAGGTTTACAATGAAAACTTTTAATGGTGAGAAAGGGAGGGAGGGAGAGTGAAAATTATAATAGATGTCCAAACTGAAATAAGTAAGAATACCTTCTTCAATGTCCGACAAATTTCAGAGAAATCACCAGGTGCTATTCTTTTTGTAGAAGCAAGCTTGGTCAGCTCTGCAACAGCCTCCTTTCTTTCTGACCACTTGGTCGCTTTCTGGAAGGAAAACGCCATAATTAACAATACAAGGCAACCAAATTTGCACTTTTGAGAAAAAAGGTAACAAGACATTAGATAAGAATTACATCCAAAATAAAAAAATGTCAAATGAAGCAGGAGCACTAACCACTCCATCCCAAAATCCAGACTTCTCTAAAGGAGTCAAAATGTCAACAGGATCAACAAGCTCATATTCATCTATTTCCTGAGGAGCTGAAATTTTGTACATATTAGAAACATAAGCACATTTGTCAGGGGCAAGAGAAAAAGTGAGATTAATCACAATGTAGCATTGCAGGAACTGAATCACATACCATCATCTGCAGCCTCATCTGTCTGGCCAGGACCTGCAACTTCTGATACAACTTCTGGCTCTGGCTCCTTGTCTTGCTCAGATCTAATTAATATACATATATTAAGCAAAGATAATAAAAGTAAATTCCAAAGAACATTTTAACTGAAGCCAGAGTAAAACAAGACAACATCAGAGATTGGAAACATCCCAAACACAAAAGCTTACTTGAAACTGAAAAACAACAACAAAAACAAGGCTAACCTTGGGAAAGTTAAAACAGTTAACCTGCTAAAAGCTATCAACAATAATATAACTTTCAAGGTTTGCAAACCAACTACATATCAATAGAGGCAATCAAACAAACCCAACCATAGTAAAAATTTGAAATATAGCATGTGTAAAATCAAAAGTCCGAAACCATGCAGCATAAACTTGCATGTCGACACAAAAAAATTCTGGCAGAAGCTGCAGAACATTGACTTAAAGACTCAAATGTATGAGGAGAGTTAAAATTATCCTAATCCAGTGAAATAATGAAAGCAATCAAAGGCAATGATTTAAAAGTTAAAAGCCAGGCAATAAGTAAATTTAATGAGCCCATTGCAACAGAAAATGACTACACCATCAACCACGATGCTGCATTCTCAAACAATCCTGTAAATTACTAAAAAAAAAAATGAAATACAATTTAAAAAGTACACAAACTTCTTTTCACAAAACTCACCTAATCTTGCGGGATGGCTTAGCTGTCCCTGTAACATTAACAAGCTCAGCCTCCAGTTCTTTTTTCTTCAAACAGAAAACAAGTTGATCAACAATACTGAAGGGCAACAAGAAAAGATAGATAAGTTGTATGAATTAAAGATAATATGCCATACCATGGTATCCCTCATTTTCTCAAACAAAATTGATTTTACTGGGTCTTTCCCAATCCAACGACAAAGCTCTAGAGTTAGTCCTTTCGAGGATGCACGAACATTCTGATCCTGATGGTCAAACAATTCTGGAAGCATCTTTAATATCCTCTTTGGGGGAACAATTTTTGCTCCAAATTCACTAATTTCAAACAAAAAGACACCTGACACTTAGACAAACGAACAAAAGACTGCTCAATAAAAATGAATTATAGAACACAAACCTCAAGGCTTGAAACATGACATCAATGGCGGGCACAACTGCTTTGGCGACTTTGTTCTTAATTGCTTTCTCCATTGCATCCTACAATTATCTCCCAGTTGTAGTGACCTCAAAAATACATGAAATAAACATAACAAACTTAACCAGCTGCAATACAGCCATGATTAGATCAGGTCTCAAACAAGGAGCTAATATCAACATTCTTGATACAACATTCACCCAATTAATAAATCATATGGTTCAGCTAACATGCATTAACCTTCCAGCCACATTTACTATAATCTCAGAATAAGTTAATCATTTTGTCCTGCCTTAGTTTAACTTTTGTTGCCTTTGTGACACATGAAAGCCAAATGACTATATAATAAATTGTTATTCAAATTGATCGCAAGAGTAATCTTCATACCGCTGTAAAGGGACATGTTTTGCAACTTCTGCCATATCATTATTTTCAAACTCATCCCTACTTCTCATCTCATATGGCCTTCTATAAGATGATAAAGCATTACTGTGTCCTCCCACAAAAAGGAGTAACGATTCCAACAAACTTAACCATTGAAATAATGAACTGCTACAAAATTTGCATTTGAATTGGCATACACATCCAAGCTTATGCCACCTATTTATATGCTTCCACAGTTCACACTATATCATGTTTAGATATTGATGCATTATCTTTTTTTTTTAGATAAAGCAATGGAAGATACAGCCAAATCCAAGGCTATATCCAACTCAACTCCAGTGAAAAGAATCTACAAGATAAAGAAATTGCAAAATCAGCATCTTCCTGCACAAGGACAACCTCTCATCCAAAAGTAAATGTACTAATCTATCTATAGTGGAGTAGTTTAAGTAAGTTTCATCTCCCTTGAAAGCCACCATGTTTCTTTCCTCCTCCTCAACTCGGAAAAAAAAAACAAAACAAAACAAAACAAATTGTACATAGTAAGAAAAAAGATAATAGTTCCTTCTCCCTTTCACCAGTATTTAAACCATTCATTTTATTAATTATTCCTTCACCTAACCCAAAACACACACGGCATGCTCAATTCAAGCAAACCTACGCCTACTATGCAGCACCTAGCGCAAAACCAAGTTCCAAAAAGAAGAAACTAGTGCATAATTAGTTGTAAGCTTTTCCATTCATATTATCCTCCACAGAAGCATGTCCTTTCAATCAATTTTTTATTCTCCTTAGCCACAAGTTTACCACCAAGTGACAGAATCTAAAGTCAAAACAGTTCCCAAAAAATCCACCATATATGCTCCGAGTCACACATTAAAAGAAAAAGGATTATTATCCTAATTGCATTATGCTCCGAGTCACACATGATTTCAATAACACCACGTTTGGAGAAGGGGAAAATGAGGGAGGATAGAAAATACCTAGGGAAAATATGGGAGGAAAATTACTTTTTCTTGTTTGGGAATTGGGGGGAAAATATGAGGAAGGAAAGTTCCTTCTATTTTCCCCTCTAACCTGTCTCTCCAAATTGGAGAGAAAATAAGAGAGAAAGGGTGGAAAGTGTAATATAATGACTAATTTTACTATTTTACCCTTATTTATTCTAACACTTACTATGTTACTTTTTCTATTTTCAAAATCATTTATTGTTTTCCTCTTCTTTTTTTAAAATATTTGAAATGGTTAATTTAATAAGTTAACTTATATTTATTTTCTTTGAATTATTATTTTTTTCAAATTATTGATCTGAAATGGTTAATTATATAAGTTTTATATTTGTGCTAAGTTCATTAAAAATAAAGGATTTTTAATAAATATTATTATTTGAATATAGGGGTACGATAATAAATATATCACATATATTTTAACTATCCGATAAAAAAAGATATATTTATTTTCTTCCTCTATATTATTTTCCTTCAATCAAAACATAAGAGGGCAAAATAAGGAAAGAAAAATAACATTATTTTCCTTCACACTTTCCTCTCTATTTTCTTTCCTCCCTTTCCAAACATAACCTAAAGTGCCTCTGGTTCTTGCCAAATGTGTCCTTGGAGTGAACCATTCAAAAAGGTATATCTCCACAGCATTTATGGAATAAAAAATCCCCCCCATAATATCCAATCATTGCAAAGAGAAATTCAATACTCAAGTTATCAAATTCAGATCCATTTCCATGCACCGACTCCATGTGGTTCCCCCAAAAGTTTCAAGGCCCAAAACTATGTATAGCACCATTCTTTGCATGATAAAACCTCCATAATTTTTATCTGTTTCTCATCATCATCTCAAAAGCTACTTAATACAAAGGCCTAAACCTGAATTACTAATATAATAAATATCCAAAGCCTCCACTTTCAGCCAGTTTCTTAACTACATCACATCTCAACCATTGGAACTCGAATTGTTACCCACACTACCCAAACAACAATCATTGTCTAAATATCTTTTAACAATTTTTTCACAGGAATAAATTATTATGCATATTCCACCCTGCTATATAGTAAGCAATTTCTTCCAGAAAAGGGCAACTTGTTTCTTTTTTTTTTTTTTCAACACTGGAATAGAGGATTGGACAATGCAGCCCTTATGAAGTTCTATTGGATTGCCTAAAATTATACTTCAAATAACATAACTTTAGACTGCTGCATGGCATGCATCCAAATTAGAAAAGCTAATTCATGCGTCTCATATCAACATTAGAATTCAGAACAAAAGGTTGCATTGCCAAATGAAACTTGTAAGAATATTTCAAAAAAATTAAAAAAAAAAATTGACTCCAACATGGGCACGCACATTCAATGAAGTTATCCACAAAAAAACAGGTTGGTCAGTGCAGTGCCAATGTAAAAGCAAATAAAACTATATCTTCAATCAAAAGCAGCATTAAATTTTTTTTCAAATGTAGAGCATTGATGTGCTTACCAAAAAAACTTCAACAGCCTCCAGCTCCACCCAAAGCATGAATGCAGCCTGAGCTTTCTCCACTGTTTTTGGTCGACCAGTGAGGCATTTTGCTACAATGGCATCACAAACTTCTTTTGCATACCTGCAAAAATGCGCAAATTCAAATTCAAATTCAAAACCTAAAGTTAGAAAAAAGAATTTTAAAAAAACGCCCTTCACCTTCCAGCATCAGCATCAGCAGCTCTCAAAAAAGCAATCAAAGCATCAAGAGCCTTCTCTTGAACAGGCGCATTGGAATCCGCTACTGTCTTTTTAAAAAATGGACCTAAATAACCAAATCAAAAAATTTAATAAGTACACACATTCCGCATGTTAAATCAAAAACACACACAGATCAATCACGTCACTATAACAGTCAGATCTGAAACTAATAAACTGAAACAAAAACCCTAAGAAACAAAAAAAAAACTCACCGAATTCACGAAGACGAGGATCCTTAGGATCGGTGATAGAATCGCAGAGTGAAGCCAAGTCGATGTTAGCCTCATTTCTAACCTTCCAGTTCTTATGTAACAGCCGATCTTCCCACGGTAACTTCTTCGCCTCTTTTAACAATTTCTCTTCTTCCGACATTGTTTACAGATAGATATATTTTTATCGATCTCCAGCAATGCAGATTTGCTTTCGTTTTAATTTTTGTGTCAATCTCCGCCGGACGCCGGCGATGACGGAGTGAGAGAAATCAAGGAGAGGAGAGGAAATGACAAAACGAGGATATTGAGTGGGTGCGTACGATATGTTTTATCACTCGAAACTAAAAAAATAAAAAAGAAATTAAAGGAATTTTGAGTTTTACGTTTCAAATGGGCAACTTTCCCACTTCTTATATGTAAGTTTGAAGAGCACGCTCTTAATTAGCCGTTTTTGTACATTTTCAATAAAAACTAATCAAATTTTAAACTGGTTAAAAATTAATATTTAATAAATTAATAGTTTATTACTTAAACGAAAGTTTAAAAATCAAAATTTTTAAATTCTAGTAAATAATTTTATTATTTAATAACTAATAATTTTTTTAAAGTTTTTGGTAATGATTAGTTATTAGAGAGAATATTTATATGAAAAATATTAAGTATTTATATATTATTTTTTGTATATTTTTTTTTATTTGACAGGTATGAACTTATTTACTTTATAAAATGAAATTGAAATTGAAAATATGATGATAACTAAAAATTAATGCCAAATGTAACAATAAAATAATTTTTAGTGATATTGTGAGTTTAATATATAATTTAGAAGATAATACATTATCAAATAATAAAGATTATGAAAAATTATGAAATAAAAAAGTAAAATAAAATTAAAATTGTATTTATATTTAAAAATAACATAAGTCTTTTTAAAATATAAGTTTTTTTATAATTTTTGTTAGATTTTAAGTACTAAATTTTTACTTTTATATACTAGTTTACATAAGAAATTTCATTACACGTCTTAGTTTATGATTATTTCATAACTTTTGAGCTTGATAAATTTAATAAATTTATAATTATAATATTTGTTAATTTTTAATTCATATATATTATAAATGGTGGATTGTACATAATAATAATAATTGAAATATAATGACATCTTTTAGTTGGATTGGATTTGAAAAAATATAATGATATCTTTTTTATATTAAATAATGAGTATAAATTTATTTTACAATAATCAATACAATGATATTTATAATTATTTTAATATTAATATTATTATTGTTATAAATTATAGGTTAGATTTTTTACACTACGTAGTTTAAAATTTTATTTATATAAAATAAATTTTGTTTTGTAAATAATCATATCAAATGAAGTGTAAATTTATTTTATAGTAAAAAATGAATTAATTATTGAAAATTACTTTCATTTTAATGTTAATATATAATTTATGTTATATAATTTTCATTATCTTAATAAAAATTTAATAGTTTATTTAACAATTACAAAATATGTTATTACAAAATTAATGGGACATCTCAAAACCAATTAAGTATTAATTTAACAAGTTACTTGATTATAATTAGAAAATCAAAATTAAGTTAATAAAATTAGATCATTTTTTGCAAATAATTATATTTATTTTGATTTAAATACTGTTTTAATACTTTTAGTACATTCATAATAAATTGTAATAAATACTAATAATTTCTTAATCAATAAATATTGATAATTTTGCAAATTAAAGAAATACAATAAAAGATAGACTACAGCAATACAAGGGGCGCGTGACTAATTCAAATCCATATGGGCGCGTGTAATTGTTTGTTTGGACAGTGGTGTGGTTGAGCAGTGTAATTTTGGTGGTCCCAGCGAAGAGCGCATGACACCGTTAGGAAATCTATGTCTTTATACGTATAGCTACGTATTTTGCAATTCTCCGCAGAAGAATCTACAAAAACCTTCAGTTTGGCGTTCTTATAGCCGTATGATTTATTTACCTGACATCTTTGACTCGACCTATTTAATTTCTTTTGATCGATAGATGGTAATCTAATGGCTGAGGTTGAAGTTGTGTTAGCCGCGCCTAACCAAATATCAGGTTTGTTTTAAAATTTAAATTTAATGATTGTTACTTAGCCGGCAGTTTTCTTTTTTTTTATATATATTTGGGTAAATTATTCAAATAGTTACTAAATTTTAGTTAGTTTTTAAAAAGTCAGTTAATTTTAATTTGTGATATTTTAGTTATTAATTATTAATTTTTATTTTGAATGTAATTTTTGTTTAAGATTTTAAGTTTTAAAGTTATATAATATTATCATTTTAGACCAAAAGATTATTTCATTATAAATAAGTCATAGGTTCTAAAGATAATAAATAGAATAAAAATATATATTTTTATTTTCTCCATGTCTTTTATTGTAGAAAGTTTTGTCAATTATTTGTGTTTATTTGACGATTGGTCTAATATTAATATTTTGAGAGTTTTAATACAAGAATTATTCGACGCATGACAGAAAGATGCTAGTATTTACCAAGAATATCATAATTAATACTGTGACTGTATTGAATATAATAAAAAACTATATATTATTAATATTATTATTATATTTTTTAGATCATTTGTTTGGTTTAGATTAAAATAATTTCTAGATAAATGGAAAATCAAACAGAGAGTTTAGATTCTAATAATCTATCGGGATTACAATAAGAGCATTTTTTTAAAAAATTTAATACGAATTGTACAATATATTTTTTTATTAATAAATAGTCATTTGAAATTCAAATTATAAACTAAACTTATAAGAAATTATAAATGTTTAATTTTTATAAAATACGATGATAAATGTTAAATATTCTAGCGACAATAGTCCATTTAATTCTTATATTATTTCTTTGTATTCAAAAAAAATTCTAAAAATACTATGTTTCTCACAAAAAAAAACTTATTAAATTTTAATTTATTGTACAGTTCGTATTAAATATTTTAATTTATTATATTCAATAAAGTTATAGTATATTGATTATGATATTTTTGGGTGAATATTAACCTCTTCCTGTCCTGCGTCGAATAATTCTTATTTTAAAACTCTCAAACTGTTAGTATTAGACCAGTCAAATAAACACAAATAATGGATAAGATTCTCTACAATAGAAAGCATGGAGAAAACAAAAATATATATATTTTTTATTTATTATTTTTAGAACCTATAGACTTATTTGTAAGGAAATAATATTTTGGACTAAAACGATAATATTATATAACTTTAAGGTTTAAAATATTAATCAGAGACTACTTCGAAACAAAAATTAAAGTTTGGTGACCAAAATGTCACAAATTGAAGTTAAGTGGCCTTTTTGAAAAACTAACTAAAGTTTAGTAATCATTCGAATAATTAACTCATATATATATATATATGAAGAGGACATATAAAATTATAAAAAAATTATTTATTAATGTATAAAAATTAAATAATTTAGTTATTTACTAATAATGAAAATATATTTATTTTTCTAATTAGCTTAACTTTTATTTTATCTCTAGTAAAAAAATTAAATTAATTAAACTATAATTCTAATTTAATTTAAAGTACGTTTCCTATTAATTTTAATTAGGTTAACAAAAATTAAATTAATTAAATTTTTAGTAGTAATTTTGTTAAAAAATATATATATATTTATGTTTTAAATTTGGTCTACTTATATTTTATCTAATATAAATCAAATTTGATAATATAATTTTATAAGTCTTATTAAATTAAATTTATTAAATAATAAATTTTATAAAATAATTATTTATGAAAATATGAACGTCAAAAATATTAACAGATTGTTGTGTTTAAATAGAAAATTCATAAAGAATGTAATTGTTGATATGATTTGATCGGCTCGACAGCAAAGACCCAATAATGAAAAGGTAGTTCAAAATACAAAGTCTCCTCTAAATGGGCCAATGGCCCACAAAAATTTTTTATGAAGGTGCCGCCTTAGAGAGGTATTTTTAAAAAAAAAAACTCGATTACATACAACAGACCGGGAGTCACTTCTTTTCCGTTGGCACAATCTCCTAACCAATAGAGATTATGGTCAAACAATAGGAAGCAATAGTTTGTTACATAGAATGTGGGAGAGAGAGATTAAAGGAGATTTGTTTTTTTAAGAAAAGCTAGCAGAGGTCTCTCTAGAGAAAAAAGAGGAAATTTAAAAAAAAAATCTTTTGGGGATTCTGAAGAACAGAAAATAAGAAGGATTTTTTTTACACTGAAAAAAGAAAAGGAAAGCAAAAAAGAATAACTATTTTTTGAAAAAAAGGTTTTGTCCTTTTGAAGTAGAAAAAAGACATAAAAGAAGAAAAGATGATTTCAAATGAGAAAAGAGCAAGCTTTACTTTGCAAAGGTTACTAAATTAGCAGAATTCTGCGGGCTGAAGATAGGGTAATCAAGATCAAATAAACAATAAGCTTTCTTATAATCTCTTCTACTCTTATTTTTGTATCCATAGAATTAAGTGGTGTTTAATTCGCTGTTTGTTTTAAATAAGAATGTTTCATTGAATAATTTTTGTATATGAATACGTGTTTTTTAGCTATTTTATTTAGAAGTCACCTTTGTTATTTTATATCAAAGCTATTTTGAGTAAATAGGTTGTCGGAGTTAAATCAACGTGTTTTTGAAGAATTGTCGTCTTATTATGCTAAGGTAAGTCCTTATCGCCTTAGTGTGTTAAGGCGAATTCTTAACAAAGAGGCTGTTAAGGTGTCACAATTATGATATTTTTATAACTTTTTTTTTATTTTTCTTTATTTTTACTCTATTTGATTAAGTTTTATTATAATCGTTTACCGTCTTTTTTTCTTTATTTTATTCTTTTTCTTTCTTCCTATTTTCCAATTTTATAATTATCATTTTTCTCCCTTTATTTCTTGAGTAATTTATATGCTCTTTTATAGATATGATTATGTTCAATTATACTATTAAAATTATTGTTCAGTTCATTGTGTTATTTAATTATAAATCTTGTTTTCTATTTATTATTTATGTGGAATATTTTTCTTAATTTTAATATAATAATTAGATTAATTGAGGATATATGAATTTGTTGACCTTTGCATGACTTTAACAATTAATTTTAATCTACTAATATATGTTTTTAAATGTGTCTTTTAGTTAGGTTTAAGATTACACTCATTGGGTGAAGTTATGAAGCTCAAAACGTGCCCAACAACATGAAGGCAAGGATGCTCACGGGTGGTATTATGACCGTAAGCATTCTCACGAGACAAATGAGAGTTGAATTCATATAATTCGAAGGTCACGGTCATGGTCATTATCCTCACGATCGAGAGCAACTCCTAATGATGATCCGGAGCAATTTAGACTTAGGTGAATGAAAGAAGGTAGTGGCGCTCACGGTCATAGTCATGGTCATTACGGGGACCGTAAGCACCGCCTTGATGATGCGGCAACCTTTATAATGACTATTCTAGAGCTCCAACGACTATGAAATTGAAGGTCACGACCGTGAGCACCATTTCTCCTCCAAAAACTAAAAGAAACATTAACTGAAGGTGAAGGTTTGTTGGGATAAATATTAAAGCTCCAACTGCTATATTTTGGCCCTTCCATTATAAATACAATCTCAATACATCATTTGAAGAATTAGAGACTTTGTGGAGCAAATTATTATGTAAAAGTCATTAAACTAAATTTATTTCTTTCACAATTATTCTTTGTATACTCTTTATTTGTAAATAAACTCTTGTTGAGTTTGTGTGTACCACTCTTATGAGAGTTAGGGTAAGATAGTTAATAGGATTCTCTCTTCTACACTTTCTTGGGGTAAATAAAAGAGGTTGTGAGAATCAATCAACTAGGGTTAGTGTTAAGCCATTGTGAAAAACACTTAATGTAAAGGTTTTGAGTTAGCCTTGAAAACACTTGTGGAAAGGTTTAAGTGTGAGTGTTGAAAACACTAGGAAAAATGTTTTCAGTGAGATATAGGTTCATTGAGGAATCGAACTCCTTAATTTCTTATGTTCATCTTTTGTTTCTTGTTCTTATTTTTGTTAATATTCATTCTTCCTAAATCATATTTTAATTTTCTTTTAATTTTTCAAATTTTCTCTAAACCTCAATTAGCTTTATTCACCCCTCCCCATGCATTTTCATTTGGTATCAGAGCTTGGGTTCTAAGTAATTAATTACTAGAATTTGAGATCATGGGGAGTGAATCTTTTTCTTTTCAAACCTTTAGACCTTTTTTATGGAAGTGATTACCCCATTGGAAGCATAGAATGGAGCTCTACTTAGATAGTGATACCATAAGACTATAAGATGTAATTCTTAATAGGTAGAATCCTCTTATAGAAAAAGTGGAAGGATTTAAAGTTCTAAAAGATAGAGGGAGATAGTCATAAGAAGAAAAGGAAAAAAATTTCAAAATAAGAAAGCCATGACCATTTTTGTTGCTTCCATTTCAAGAGAGGAAGGAGGCAAGCTTCAATATTGCATATTGGCTAAGGAGATATGGGAGGCATTGAAAAAACACTATGAAGGCAATATCCAAATGAGATCCAAGAAGGTTTAACTCCATGTGTTCAAATAAGAGATGTTCAAAATGAAGCCTCATAAGAGCATCACTGATATGACAAATCGATTGAATGATCTTTTGACTCCCTTGAGGAAGTTAGGGAAGCACTACTTCAAAGAAGAAGTCAACACCAAAATTTTAAGAGTGGTACCCAAGAATGATTGGGAGTCAAGAGTAACCTCCATTGAGGAAGCTCATGATCTTTTGAAGCTCTCACCCGATGTGCTCATTAGTAAGCTTCTCACTCATGAGCTTACATTGAGGCAATGGGAAGAGGAGCAGCAAAGCAAAGAGATAATAAAGAAGAGCTTAGCATTCAAAGCATCACAAGACTTAAATGATAAAGATGACCTTGAACACTCAAGTGAAAATGATGAGGAGATTACATCATTCACAAGACACTTAATAGAGTACTTAAAGAAAAAAACTTTGAGCAAGCATAAAGAGTCCAAAAGGAGTGATTTTAAAAAGAATAAAGAAGTCTCATGCTATAAATGCAAGAAGAATGGTCACTTTAAGAGTGAATGTTCAAGGCTTAAGCATAAAAGTGAAGGAAAAAAAGAAAGGAGAAAAGTTTTCAACGCAACTTGGGATGACTCTTCTGAATTGAAGATAAAGAAGGAGCAACAAGAAGCTACCAACCTTTGCTTCATGACATTAGATGACAACTATGACATACCCTTTACTTCTAACTCCTCTTATGATAATTCTTGTGATGATTTATATGATAATGAGCTTGATGATGATAAGGATCTTGATGATGAGAGATTCTTATTTAGAAAATTAGTTTTAAAGAGTCCAAAATTACTTTTAAAGAAATTTTTTTTATAAATACAAGTTTTAAAAGTTATATAAAAGCTTCAAGGATTTAAAATTATAATTTTCAAGTGTTGGTTCCATAAATGAGAAACTTACTCTTGATTTGAAAAGCATCAACTTCTTTGGAAAATGAGTTTGATAAAGTCAAGAAAGAAAATGAAATATTTTTAAAAGAGATTTTAGAACTCAAACATATTATTTCTAAATTTCAAAAAGCGAAAGAGACACTTGATCATCTTCTAGATAGTTAAAGGTCTCATGGTTTAAAATATAGACTTGGTTTCTCTAATGGAGCTTCTACATTATCAAGTCCCCTAAATTTGTCAATGATACTCTTACTTCATCCCTCATCCCTTGCTAGAGCTCTAAAGCTCAAGATTCTAAGACTAAAAGTCTAAAGAATCCAAATGCCAAGCCTCAAAAGGCTAATCATCAAAAGGCTCAACTTAAAAGGGATAAACCTCATCATGCATTCATGTATCATAATAAGAGGCACACACATATGCACTTTAGACCTAAAAAATTTGTACATTATTGTGATTGTGAGATGCATACTCATCCTAGAACTTTTATGTCTAGGCAAACCACCAACTATTATAACCATGCTAAACTTGTATATGTTGGTAGGCAAAATAGGTCTAAAAAATTAAATATTTTATTGCATGAAATTTGGACATACTTGTAGATGGCAGGATTTAGCGCGCGTCCAAATTTATTGCAACCACAATACTGTTTGAGCTCAGGGCTCTAGGAAACACACTAACCACTGTCACAAAGACATGGCGTGGAGATGAGGAGTCGCCACCTAGGGTAATAACTGGGACAAATCGAAGGTGATGGTAACTCGATTCTCTAATACAAGCTAGCACCACAATCAGGAGTTCTGAATATGGAATACCAACTTCTTTTAGTCTTATGTTCATTTAGAATTAGTTTATGAATTACTATCTTATCCTCTAATTACTTGCAATTTCATATAAACCCTAATTAAATATCCATCAATCCCAAAGGTAACCAATCATGAAAAAGCATATAAAAAATACATTCAAGCAAAGCACATCAACCCTAGCTTAGTTTAATCTACATATTTTTAATTAAAAGTGAGCTAAGTTTATATATTTTAATTTACAAATGAACCTAAAGCTAATGTGCCTAATTCTTACTCAATTTTATTTAAATGAGCCTAAGTCTATTTATTTTATTTCTAAAATAGGTCTAAGTTTACAAATTATGAAAGCTTAAATTAGTGGGCCTAAATCTATAAGTTTTAAATATAAATAGCCTTAGTTTTACAAATTATGAAAAAAGAGCTTAATTAATGAGCTAAGTAAATTAATTTTATTAACTAAAGTGGGTCAATATCTAAATTAACTAGGTGGGCCAAAATTCCATTTAATTCAAAACTAAAACCTAATTAAATTATTAAGCCTATTTAATGATTAGGTGAATCTAATGATTTAACCTAAAACAAAGAAAACAAAAGAACACAAATGAACATACAAATCATTGAAATAAACAATACTAAACGAAGCAAAAATAATAATTAAAATAAACAAAACAATTAAAACATATATTTAATAATGTCTAACCTAAAATTAATCTAAAGTCATCATTGATTTTATTAGAATTTACCAAATTTATCCTAATTACTAACCAATTGAACAAAATAAATCACATATCACACACGTAAATCTATTATTTCCACTATTGAGGCTATTATAATAATCTACAAAAAAATAATAATTAATTAAGTATAAACCCCAAAAAATAAAACATAAAATAAAATAAACAACAAAATAATAAAAAATTAAATAAACCCTAAAAAACTAAATTCAAGTACACAACTAAAATCCATGGCATTCCATGGGCCTTTATGAGTTCTCCATAGGTTTTCTCCATGTGTTCATGTCACCCGTCCATCATCATAAATACACAAAAAACAGAACAAATATGGATTAGTAATTAAACAAAATTAAGAATTAAAATTAAATCAAAATAAAATAATAAAAATCAAATGAAATAAAAAATAGAAAAGAGTAGAAAAAGAGATGATTTAACGAATGCAGTATTGATTTGCTCCTCAGAGTGGTGTAAACCATTGTTGCTTTGAATAGATCTTCAGTAATTGATTGGTTCTTCTCCAAAAGGTTTACTGCATCTTTTTTAAAAAAAGTACGTGAAAAAATAAAGAGAAGAATTTTGGTTTGTGTATGTGGGTGTATGTGCAACGTAAAAATCTTTTTCCCTGAGAACCCTTTTGTTCTCTTTTTTTTAGGAGAGTTTACTTTGAGGTTTATATAGAAAACCCTACCTCAAATCACGTACTCTTCTGTAACTTCTCCCCTTCACAGGAAAGTAAAGTTTTGGTTTAATAAGGACTTTTAATTTCTAGAAAAATCTAGATAAATCTTAGAAAAGGGATTTATCACATCATTTGATCAATTAAAAAATCAGAAAAACAATTTTTGTTTACTAAAAAAAATAGAGACAGAACAAAATCGGAACAACATAATCCTGATCGATTCTTTTACTCTTTTTTTAACTTTTAATTACAAAAAAACCCCTAAAAAAATAAAAATTTACAAATTAAGTTCTTTTGAAAATGTAATTAAACTTTTGAAATTTCAAACTTCAAATGTTGAAAATCTATTTATAACATTTTCATCATTGGAGTCTTCTGTCGCATCCATACTCCATCATCCCGCAATTGGGTGCTTACAATACTAATAATGTATGTTACTATAGACAACTTCATTTCAACCTTCTACCTATTGACTACTTTAAGAGTCACAAACCTAAACTAAATAAGGTTTGGGTTCAAAAGGTTATTTGATGATTTTTTCTAGGTTTGTGCTAATTGTTGATATACTAATAAAATTAATTTATATAGTTTGTCAATAGATATGCATATATTAAAATGTCCAAAGAGAATTTGACTCTTTGCATGATCAAAATGATTCTAAAAAATCATGTAATCTTGGAATGCTATTTTCTATTATTTTTTGATATTTTTCATTTGATATTCTTCAATTGGTATCACTTTTGATATGTCTTGTGTTTTAAAGAAGTCTTTGGACTACATATTGAGAATCATGATTGCTATTGGCAATCCTTCAATATATGTTATGCTTGACATATATTTCATTTTTCATGATTAAAGTTTCACTTAATTTTTATTAGGTACCAATTAGTATTATACTTTTCTCACATTGTTCACCACTTTTCAATTAGTATCCTTATTTTTTTATTTAGTATTAATTTGATATTTTGTGACACCTGTTAAGGATGCCAAGCATACATAGTATGCATGTGACTAATGCATAACATATTTATTAATATCAAATTTATAACTCACAATTCCACATATGTAACACATATCACACACTAACAAACACACAGCTTCAAGCAGTTCACACTTTTTTTTAATTTATACATATACAATGCGCTAGCCTTAATACAAGATATGAAAATTCACTAAGCATGCGACGTTCAAGAAAAACTGAGGACGACCTCCTGCTGACCCACCTGACACAATGCTAGTGTATCTGATGCAAATATTTCTTCTTTACTGACTAATTTCTTTTAATCCTGAAAATAATGCAGAGGGGTGAGCCAGCAACTCAGTAAATGAACAATACAATATCCTATGAAAACATAACACATCAGCATATGATATTATCAATCACCAGTCCATTTAATGATTAACAATAAACTCTTAGCATGCATATAATTATTGTAGCATAGTATTTTCTTCTGGACAGAAATGTACTTGTGAATTACATATAATTCAAATTTTTTTT
>CATIWM010149503.1:0-46599 GCA_949671775.1 Mallotus repandus
GAGAAGAGCAACGTCTAGCTCACATGCTCTATATACCGTTACAATACTGACAGCTCATAAGGAACAGAAAACAAATAACCAAAACGACACTGTATGGCCCAAATTACAATTAAGTAACGAATGTGAATTTTACTCATATCATATTTTAATTAGGTACATGCAAAATTATAAAAAAAAATCACTCATTATTATACAAAAATTGGATAAAGTAATAAATTCATACAAGTACAAGTGACTGCTTATGTATTATGCCTAATTAATAAAGGAAAAAAAGAAAGAAAAATGTTAAAATAAATAAATTTTTAAACTATAATGTATTTAGAAATTGAATTTATTTACACTTAAAATTGGGGTGTAGTGATTTTCACCTATGTAAAAGGAATGAGAGGAATACTTCTGCTCCTATCTTCTTTCCATTTTAATAGCTAAATAGAATTCTGTTTCCTTTCTCCCTTCCCTTACTTTCCCATTCAATCCATCCATAGAGTTACACTAGACATGAATTGAGGGAATATAAAGAAAAGGGAAAGAATAGGAGAAAATTAGATTTTATATTGTTTGACTATTAAAAGTTAATTGAGAGAGAAAAAAATTGAAGAAGAATTAATTTCTCTTATTCTCCTTGTAGAAGGTAAAATTGATTACACCTTCTTATTAAGGTGAAATTAATTATATTTCAAATTTAGGTATAAGTGAAATTGATTACATTTTAAATTGAAATGTAAAATATTTTAACTCCAAAACACATTGTAATTTTAAGTCCCTTTTTTTTATTAATTAATTTTAAATTATTAAACATAACAAAATCTATTAGTTTTTATTGTCTCTCCTCCTTTTCTCTTCCTTTAAAAAAAATCTTCCATTTCCTTTCCTATGTAATGGTGGAGGGGATATGAATGATTCATTGGGCTTAATTAACCCAAAAAAGATTCCTTGGGCCTAGTGATCTACGCTTAGAGAAAGTAAGAATTAGTGGTTGATAGAGACAGAGCAGAGCCTATGGCCGAGCCGAAAAATAAAAAGATACAGAGCACAACCGACTAAGAAGAATTAAGAAGAAGAAGTAAGGGTTGGAGATGAAGATGGCGAACATAGTCCGATTGGAAGCGCAACCACAACCACCAAGGAGCAGTGTTGGGACTGGTGCAGGTGCTGGTGCTGGTGTTGCCATGGCTATAGTAAAGAGTATGCAACCGAGTCCTGCAAACCCTTCTTCCCCATTCCTTTCTCTTACTAAGCCATCTTGGATCGTCAAGACTGAGGCAAGGCAAACAAGCTCTTCTTCTTTTTCTTTTTCATTTTCTTGGTTATTCAGTTTTTTTTTTTTTCGTTGGAAACATTAATATATACTGAGCGAGTGTAATGGCAATTCAATTAAATTTTATGATAGTAATGTTGCAGTCGAATGTCAGGAAAGAAGTAAGGAAGAAGGCTGATCCCCCATGTGTGGTCTGCCAAGGAACTGGACGAGTTGATTGCCACCATTGTTCGGGTCAAGGTAGCCCACATGATTAAACTTCTTCATTTCATTATGAAAAACTCATCATCTTTCGTTTTTATGTACAATATGATGTGTTGTATTGTAGGCAGGACAAATTGTGTTCATTTACCAATGCTTCCGAAAGGGGAGTGGCCAAAATGGTGAGCTGCCCTCTCAAATGTGTTTGTTCCTTACACTTGCTGCTCGTTTATTTTACAAACAAACGAACCCAGAGAGGGCGTAAATGATAGGACTTAGGAGGATGATAATTCTATGCTCATGCTTATGCTTTTTCAGGTGCAAGACTTGTGGCGGCAGCGGCCTCAGCTACTGCTCCCGCTGTCTTGGTACTGGAGAGTATAGGTATATCATGGGCTTCGACTTCATGAACAGAGGGACCGGCCATGATACTCTACATCCAACTCAAAATCGCAAGGAACCTCATGATGCTGATCAACTTCTTAACAAAGGCAGATAAAGGAATCTCCTGTGGACGCTTTTAATTATTTTGTTATTTGCTATACCAAATCCAAGTTGCTAACATATACCAAATTGCACTCATCTTCAAGGTTTTTCAATTTTCACATGCCCCGCAGAAATGCATTTTGCGGTCACAGTTGTAAACCTGGCTTTACAATATTTTTGAAAATTCATATCATTATCATCACAAGAGGGAAGGGATAGAGAAAGTTGATATTCAATTAGCTTCTTTCCATTAATCTGCTTACCAATTAAGTATACCAATGCCAAAATGTCCAGAACCATATCCAAATCCAACATTATCAAACCGCATGTGCAAACAGGTGCTCCCATTCTCACCGCATAAATATCGCTAACTTTAGGGTGCGTCTATGCCATTGCACTGCCAGCAATATCCAAACACAAAACGTACGTTCTTCTAAATGTGCAAAATATAGAACAAAAGTTCTGCTTCTGTTACTATGCATGTAATGTTACAATAATTAAACATAAGATTCCGTTGATCTAAACAGGGAGCCAAAATATATTTAAGGCAGATCTAAACTCGGAAGGCAAAGTGTGAATTTTCTAAAAGTAAAGAACAAAAAAAAAAAAAAAAAAAAAGGTAACCCTACAAACCCCCATCTCTTCTCAGGCTCCCATGACTCTGGCTTCAGAAAATACCTAGGAACCTTTATTCGATTCATCCCCAGGTATGTCGTCTTCATCATGGTAAATGTTCTCAGCCATCTGCCAAATCTGTAGTATGTTATCCTCAGCCACACTTGCAATAACCCAGTCTTCGCAAGGATTCCATGAAAAATCCGATATTTTACTGGTATGACCACCATGAATGAAGAGCAACTCTGGAGGGCCATCTTCAGCATCCTCTGGTGTCTGTTCTTCATCAATCCTGCAAAAGAATCCCACATCAACAAAGAATCTTATATAAATAACAAGAAAATCCTAAATTTTTCAATCTCAAAGAGATGAAGGACATTTTCTCCAGGAGAAGTCAAAGAAAGATGCATGAGTAACAGTTGGTTATTTTAAGAGTCCCAGCACCCATTAAGACAAGACCTAAGATCATAAAGTCTGTAATAAACACCACCACGATCAAATAATAGATAAACACTCAATCACGAATTCAAAAGTGTGATCAAGGACAAACCTGCTAAGATCCCACACCATGAGCCTTCTGCCAAGGCAACAAGAAGCTAAAATAGTTTCATTTTTGGGATTCCACCCAACTTGGAAAACCTCCTCCCTGAGGCACATCAGAATATAATTCACATTCATTATTTGATATATAGTGATTATATGGGGTATGTGCTCCTGCAATATTGTGATTAGAAGCCTGCAATATTACAAAAGAGATACACCACAGATAGAGAATGCTTACTTGTGGCAATCAAACGTGTGCAGCGCTGTGTTGATCTTACGTATATCAAATAACTTGACAGTTTTATCTGTGGACCCCGTTGCAACAACCCATTCATTGAAAGGATTAAAAGCCAAGCAGTTAACCTAAGACAAAATCAGGAAAAAGGGGCCACTTGACCAAATTAAATATAGGCCTCACTGCTTATCAAAAATAGAGTAGGCCATCCACATTTTTTATATAATAATATGCACTTAGTAGCACTTCCAGTAACCAAAGCTAACAGAGAAAATGTAATGAAAAGAGAAAAAAAAAAGTCGAATACAATTATCAGCAGTCTTCAAGCATAAAAATACTATATATATGATTCCACATACCAGAGCAAATATGAACATCCTCAAGATATGGTGACCAAATTAGCAAGCATCAATACAAGAAAATCATATGAACCATCATAAAAAAAAAGCGCAGACGGGATCCTCTTCTTGGTTTTATCAAAACAAATGGCTAAAAATAACTAAAATTTCAAGTAGTTGAAATGATCAGAAAAGCATCCTTGTACTGCAACACAAGGAAATGGGTTTTCAATAAACAGCGCACCTCCTATAATCATTTAGGACAATATAGACTTTCAAGATTGTGGCTCATATTTAATGAAGACATAAAATATTTCCTAAGATTGTCCCAATTGTAAGAGGAACATTTTTTTGTAATTTCAAGTTTCTTTCTCACATTCCCATAACTAAAAGGAAAGGTCCAATTACAACAGGGGCTTGTAGCTTTTCTATTGAAAATGAAAAAAATTCCCGGTGCTGTGCTATCTTTGTTTCTGAATTTTATTCCAATCCGTTTTGTATCAGTCGGGCGGGTATATTTCTAAGAGGGACAAGGGTTTGACGTCAGTTAAAATAGGATAAGAAGTGGGGAACTTGACACAATAATCCCCAACAGGGTCCATCATACGAAGGCTTTGTCACCATACATGTTCATGTGCCTTGAGCATATAATATAAGATAATGAAAAATCTTTTAAAAAAGAACATAGAAGCACACCTCACTCTGGTGAGCAACAACGGATTGAACAGGTTTGGTGACAGATGGAGTGCGAAGATCCCAGATAAGCAGGTACTGATCATCTCCAACAGAGCCAAATAAGTATTCGTGCCTGAGATGCCAGGCAACATCTTCTACAACGCCTTCATGAACCTATGTTGAATGAAGCCAGAAAAATTAGAAAACAAATGAAGATTTTTACAAAACAAGAAGTAGAAGAATAGAAGAAGGAGAGAGAAGGAAAGTAAAAGAGGGACCTTAAAGATTTGGAAAGCATCAAGGGATTTGTTCTTAGGAGCAGCAGTGATGTCCCATAAGCAAATTTGAGCATCATCAGAACCGCTGAGCAAGTGACCTGGTCTAAACTTACTCCAAGACAAACCATAACCTTCAGTGCTGTGGCCTCTGAGCCTCATATCGGGAGAACAAGCACCATCAAGAGGGGGCTTGGAAGGGTGCTTGCTGTAGTCAAAGAGATAAACTTCAGCGCTAACGGTCTTGGTAGCTATAAGGAAAGGGTTTTGAGGCATATAGCGAGCCCTGTTAACCTCGCCATCGTGATTAATTTGCTGAATGATTTGGACCTGGAGAGTACGAGGAAAGGGAGCGAGAGCGAGACAGATTAGTGCAGTATAGTCAGTAATTTCTTTGTTGTTGTTGTTGTTGTTTCATTAGATAATAAAGAATCGTAGTAGTAATAATAATAAGAATAAGAAGAAGAAGAAGAAAAGACAGACCTTGCCGTTAGCAGCTCCAAAACCTCCTAAATCGGAGCGATCGTCATCGTAGTGGCGGGCATCGTTCTCAGCATCATCGAGGGGAAGCTGGACCTGGGCAAGCATAAGGTAGTTGGGCTCGTTCTCAGAGGTGTGGGTGCCGAGGATCATCTTCTGAACGGAGTAGTCCTTATCAGGAGGCTCCTCTCTGTCGGGTAACCATTCGACGGTGAGGGAAGGCCACTCAAGGGCATGGGTTATGACCAGATCATAAAGAAAGGGAGTATTCTTTTTCCATATTTTGTATTCTTCGTTTATCAGTCTCTCCTCAATCTCCCCTCTCATTTCTTCTTCTTCTTTTCCCATAATTTTTTCCCCTAATTCCAATTCCAATTCGATTCTCCCCCAGCACCTGTAGACCTAGGGTTTCCTCTTCTTCTTCTTCTTCTCCTTCGACTGGAAAACCCAAACCCCCGCAACTCCGACTCCGACTTAACCTCGCCTAAACTCCAGAGAAAAATAATAAATAAAATAAAGGGTAGAGTAGGGTGTAATTGATTTGGGGATTCAGATTCAGGATTGCTATCCAACTTATTCCCGCCAAAAAGCAGATAAAAAGAAATAAACAAACCCTAATTCCCTCCACTCCACTCCAGTACCCCTCTTCCCTTCTTTTTATTATTATTTTTTTCACTGTTTCTCCTTCTTCTTATTTTCTTTTCTTTTCTTTATTTTTTCACTGTTTCTGTTTTTCAACTCATCTCTTTCTCTCTCTATCTCTCTTATCATATACGTGGAAAAAGGTCCAAACTGAACCCTCACTTTTTGTCCTATTAGCACATTGAACCCTAAGAATTTGTTTGGACAAAATTGGAACCTTATTTTTAAAATCTAAACAAATTGGACCTTGGCGTTAAAAAGCCCCTAACTTCCATTTATTTATTTTTTATATTTTTGTCAGGGAGGAGGAGGGGAGGATTTGAACCCTCTATCTCTAAAAGGAGTCGACCCCGTAGCTGGAACTAGCCAGCCCTAGGCAGATAGCTCAACCTTTAAGTGAATGTCCCTAGGACTTGAACCTATGACCACAAGGGTCATGAGTACCCCCCTTAACCACATGAACCAAGTGGTGGGGGGACTTCCATTTATTTTTGCTGATGCGGACGAAGTGAGCTTTGTTAATTACTATTTTTGCAGCTATATGGTAAGGGTGGGCCCACAATCAAATTCAACCTCTTTGTGCCTGTGATTCCACCTCCACCAAACACCACCACCAACACCTCCAACACCTTCCATAACAAATCAGTTTATCTAATCCCAACAAATAGATATCAACAACCAAAGCCACTTCTCAATTCCAAGTATGTTAAACTTCCACCACCACCTCCTCACTTCTCTTAACTTTCTTTTCACTTTAACTCTCCTTTTCACCATATTCTCCATCTCCTTTTTCCACTCAATAATATTATATTGCCTTCTCTTAAAATTTCTCATAATTTTACCATAAAGAGCTCTTCAATAAGCTCCTCATAGAAAAAACTCAATTCATTTCTTAAATTTGAAGCTATCAAAGAAGAAGTAGATGATGTTTCTAATAATAAGTTTCATGAATACTTATTGAGAAAGGATAAGTTGATTCTTAATTCAATTATTGAATAATCTTTGCACAATTTGGGTTCTTTCTTTGATTCTTGCAAATATCAATTGTTTTTGGTTGATTTGATTAGTCTCTTGAAAACATTAGATTATTCTAAAAAAATAGGAAAAAAAACTATTTTGTTATTTCAATGGTTTGTTTCTAATTTAGGACCTACAAATGAAAAAATATATTACCATGCTATTGAACTGATGGTCAGGATTCCTGGTAGAGAGTTGCAGCATTCTATTACTTTTAAGTTGTTTGATGTAATTCCCTTGATGAATACTTATTCAATTTTTGAGCTTACACAATTATTCTTCATACATATTCCTATACTTGCAGGTAAAAGAAAATGATTGCGTTTGGTAGAGCTATACATCGGGTGGATCAGGTTTGAGTTTTTTCAAAAATTTAAAACCAAAACCTAAATTTTTGGCGGATTTTAGTTTGAATATAATAATAATAAAAAGAAATAGAGGAAGCAAGAATTTCTAGTAGTTTAATGGTGAGGCGCATGTCTAGAGCTCTAAGCTAAGATCCGGTTATAGGTGAACGCATGTTATAGCTGAGATTCAAACCATGATGTCAAATAAGAATATAATGCCCCTCACCATTTCGCCATAAGATATATATATATATCAGACAAATACTCTATTTTTTGGGCATATTGGGCTTAAACGAGTGATGAAGAATGAGATCGAACTGAATTGAATTTACTTGATTCAATTTGATTTTTTGGATCGGTCAAATTTTGCACACCCCTAGAGTTTGGTTTTGTCACTAAGGTGTAATGCTAGATATTTATGTAAAATTGATGGAGGTAGAATTAAAGACATAAAGAATATGAATTTGATGATGGAACCTACTCCTACTACAATTAGCCGTAAAAACAATAAATGACGGGCCCACCGACCACATCAGCAAAAATAAACAGTTGTTAGAGACTCTTTAATATTAGGGTCCAATTTGTTTATATTTTGAGAAACAAAGTTTCAATTTGATCCAAAAAATTCTTAGGGTTTAATGTGCTCTTAAGGTAAAAAATGAGGGTCTAATTTGAACCTTTTCCCTTGTATATGTATATGTATAATTTCTCTTGACGAGCTTTTATACTATAATTGCTATATATGGTTGCATTTGCACCGGATTGATCGTTAGATCATATCATTGATATAGGAAGAATAATTTTTGCACAAGTTATGGGAATGCTTGTGATCCACATGTGACAATTATGCTTGAAGTTGTTAGAGCTTTTGGGTGTTCAGCTAAACGTTCTATTGATTGGCCTAGAAATGATGCTTGTTCTAGTTGGAATTTTTTTACATGTGATCCTCACAAAAGAGTTACATGCGGCTCCACATTTTTTCACCCTAAAAAGAATTTTTTAACAGTTATGTGAGCATTGTGTATCAGTCAAGTGGTGTAACTTCTCTCTCTCAAAACATAATGAGGTGGATAAATTGTTGTGCAGTCCATTAGTATTTATGTCATATGACTTTTCTATTCAAAAAATAAATAGAGAGTATTAATTGTAAATTTTTAGAAGTTAGCGGTCACATTTGTAATAAAAAAATTCAAAAGGATTTGATTTGAAAACAGGCTAGCAGATTGGAATTATTTATGTAATTTTCCCAAATTTATATCATATTATATAGTTATTTAAAGATAAAATTCGTCGAAAATATTAAACTTTTACCTTAAAGTTAAGGTATCAATAACTAAGTGAAAGTTTGTTTCAAAAGAAAAAACTATGTAAAAGTTGTACCTATAAGTTCAGAAAAAATAAATTAAAAAAGAAAAATTAATTGCTCAACAACAACAAGGCCTGCTCTGAAATGATTTCAAAATACATCACTGCAAATTTCATAAAATATACATATGCATATATATTATTATTATTCCCCATGAGTTAAATTCACAATTATGGAACACCATTACATTACTTCCAAATGTTTAACAAATCCAATATAACATTTTGGAATCCAGATCCGAAACCCGCGTGCTAAAATCAATTGTGTATATCCATACAGAAACTTTCATCATACATTACCATCTGCCATCGTGAATCTATTTGACGGACAACCAGTTCCTCATAAACATTATCATTCAAGCCAAGGCCTCAACAAGTATAGTAGTGTAGTTTTGTTGTTTCGAGCTGCCCACACAAATAACTATTGGCATCGCCTCTGCCACTATAAACATACAAATTCTGATTTTTTCGATTGCCTGATTACAATTTCCAAACACGGCTAAACATGGCAGCAGCAGAAACTCAGGGATACACAACTGCTTTGAATTGATCAATCAATGCCCAAGCTTGAGTAGGGTTCAAAGGCACCCTGACAATGAGAGGAAAAAGAATAATACAGAATGAATCTAAACTATTGCTATCATTTCCAAAGTGGATGACGGATCTGTGTATATACTACATCTGATATAAACCCCAAAAGAAAATATACACAAATAATAAAAAATTGCAGGCCTTCTCCGAGATAAAAATCCTATAAAATTGGATGTCATCATATTTCTTAAACTGTTATAAGCATAATATGCCTGCATGACCTCGTTCTTTTTGGTGTATGCATCACTATGGAGAGAGGGCTAGAGAGTGAGAGAGAAAGGAAAACTGGAACAGATTGATGCCCATGTGTGCAAAAAAAAAAATAATAATAATTAATTTCATTCTTCTAATTTTGCTAAATAATTCAATTTCATCAACTACTGTGTTACTTCAAACCTACAGAAAGATGCTACTCACAGAGCAGTCATCATGAACACGCCATATGGTCTCTCCCAAGAGATTTGCTACCGACAAAACCGTGAGCTGGGGAAAATAGTTCTGCTCTGACACTGGTATCGTATTGGTTATGATTACCTCTTGAAAAAGACCACTTGATAACCTCTCTATAGCAGGAGGACTGCAAACAAAAACACAACATATACACTAGTGAAATCTATTAAAACATCAATCAGATGCGTGGCCACTCATTTGCTCTATATTTTTCAAATGATGCCCAATATAGAAAAGGACCTTGGATAATCAGGGTCAAACTTTGCAAATTAACTTTGGCTCAATTTTGAACTGCACCGAAACAGCACAAAGGTAGCAACTCATTTTGCCTCCAGCATATTTGCTTCCAACTCATATTATGAATTCCAAACCTTCAAGGGTCTATACTAATCCATCTCCAAAATGATAGAATATGTGCACAATATATTAATGGCAGAACACTGATTGTTGCTTGTTCCAGATGACATTAGATGCATAATGCATTATAGTGGAACTTCTGATTCCAGAATTTCAGTAACATACAATAATATAATGCTAAAAAAGATGATCCACATACCTGAAAACAGCATGCGTACTGCATGCATAGACCTCCCTTGCTCCCTCTTGGTGCAATAGAGCTGCACCTTTGTTAATAGTCCCTGCAATAAAGCAACCAATAAATAACCAAGGATTTTGGAGTATTAAACTACAGATTTACAAGAAAAGAAAAATCTTGTAGAAGCACAGTAATGAAAACCTGACCAGATTGTGGTCAGATCAGTTGAACCATCAGTCAGACTCTATTTGGATTCAGTCTTATTAAATTGCAAGGAATAAGCATATCAAAAAGGTCAAAGTGCAGTCAATTGCATAATTCTTTAAATAAGAATAAAAATTCATCATCAAATTGAGGTGATTGAACCATTTAAGCTAGAGCTTGCATATATAAGAGCACACTCTAAGCCTTGAATCTAACCCATGAATGAATTACATATACAAAAGATAGATGCCACTAAACTAAGGAAGTGGTGGTTTTGTTACAAAGAAGTCACTTTCTAGAATCTAATTTGTAATTTAAAATGGGAAAAATTTTGCACAAGCTTTACATTCTTTTAAATAATCATACTTTTGTATAAGAAATTTAAATTACATGCCAACTGAATTAAAATAAGTGAATAAATTGATCAATTTCACAAATCATATTTCATGTGCACATAAATATTGGTGTGCCCCAAGAAGTTTAATCATTGTATCAATTGTTAAATCAGCAAACTAAATGCCCAAGCCATCCTCAACTTGTTGCTCAGTCCAGTTTTACTAATTATAGTTATAAGATGTTTTTTGGAAATGAAAAAAAATCTTTGTAAAACGATCTCCCTATACCAAAAGCAGCAAAATAGATTTTGAACAAAGCTCACCAGCTGTATCAATCATGTCATCCACCATGACCGCAACCTTCCCCTTCACATCTCCTATCAAGTTCATAACCTGCAAGATGCCATTGTTTAAAAAACACATTCCAAATGGTAATCTAAATGCATAAAACTTGCTCAAGCAAGCCAATACTTGGGAATTTTTGTAGTGTCAATTTTTATGAGAAAAACAATGTCATGCCCACATCTCAACAGGAAGGGAAAGAAGCAAAGTAAGAAAACTAAAGGATGTCTTTACAGTTTAGAAAATATTAAAAAACAAAAAAGAATGCAAACAGGAAGGAATTACCGTGCAGATGATTATCCCTACCTCTCATGTGCACATGCAAACTACAAGAAGTGCATAGGTACTATAAGTGGCAGGTACAACAAATGAGAATTTTTCTAACCAATATTTTCCAATGCATGACTCAAACTGCAACTATCACATTGACACATTGGAAAAGTAGCATATCTATAGATATTACCTCAGCAACATTGTGTCCATGGCGCCTTTTATCCACAATGGCAAGAGGTGCATCTGATAATTTCTTGGCAAAAGCACGTGCTCTAGCTACGCCACCAACGTCAGGGGAGACTACCACCAGGTCATCTGAACAAATAGTCTTGCTCGCAAGGTAATCAAGTATCACAGGCTGGTGGTGCACAAAGAAAGAAATATCAGTTTTTTCATCAGTTGATAAAAGGGTGTCATCAAATGCTCCACATGGAAGCAACACAGCATCAGGAACAAAAGCTCCAAAATGGTCAATAAATAGACAAACAAATATCAGCCTATCAAAAAGATCCTATGTCAACCTTGGATTGATCATGTCAAAGTTCAACTCTGTTCTGGTCACTTTGTAAAACACCTGACCTCTCATACTCTAAAAGCCATGTCTTCAGATAATGGAAATCATTTATGCAATGGTTGATTACCTGACCATATACATGATCCACAGGAATGTCAAAGTACCCCATTGACTGCCCAGAATGAAGGTCACAAGCAAGCACACGGTTTGCACCAGCTTCAGTTATCAAATTTGCAACGAGTTTGGCAGCAATTGATTCACGCCCTTGAGTCTGAAACAGCAAAAGATGGAAAAAATGACACAAAAATAATAGAACACAACACAAACTTATGCAATGATTGGTGGATGAATACAAAGGATTAAAATCCGTATTATCAGCTTTATAAGACCTGCAACTTATAAAAAGAGTGGTTCAGTGCTTCACTGGAAAAGATACAAGTATATCAAAGATAGTTAATCTGCAAATGTTCAGACCGTCATACCTTCCTATCAGCCCTGGCATACCCAAAATATGGTATCACTGCAGTAATGTTTTTGGCTGATGCCCTCCGACAAGCGTCAATCATTATGAGAAGCTCCATAAGATTCTCATTTGCAGGGGGACAAGTAGGTTGCACAAGAAAAACATCACATCCTCTGACACTTTCTTGCAACTGAACGTAAATCTCACCATCAGCAAAACGCTTTATTTTAATCTTTCCTAGCTCCAAACCCAAGTAGCATGCAATTTCCTAGAGGATATACAAAAACATATCAGGAACTGTGTACATAAAAGGTTTAAATATTGCAACAATTCAAAAGCTTTCAGGAAAAAAAAAAACTCGATATTTTGCTTCTCAAACAAATATTTGAAAGATTTACATTCAAAAGTTCAGTTTTATATTGTGTCGATGGAGCAAGAAATAGGAACTGAGAGAAAAAGGAATTGAAGAGAAGTAGTCGGAGTCTTAAAGGAACTGTTTTTGCAGTAAAAGCCCAGACTCCAGAACTCCAACTCCGCAGCATATACTGGACTGCAGGTAATGCTGGAAATGAAGGATAACAGAAAAATAAAACCACCCAAGTAAGGGATAAGGAGAAATGGGAGAAAAACAAAGTTTCAGCGTGCAGAATCAGTTGGAATGGTGTTGAATATACGGTTTAAGAATTTAAACCTCTCCATCACCCTAACCCACCCGGGAACATCATGATGGAGTGGAAAGAGCTAACTTTAACATGAAGCACAATAATAGCTTGGTCTTTGCCAAATTCAACATGCTCGTAAATCCTCAAAGTGGAAAGCAGCTAAAAGAAAAAAATATTGAAATTACTAAATTTTTAATGAAAGGGATATAAATAGTTTGAGTTGAAGATTGATTGGAGCATCAATCAGTAAAAAAATGGGCATGCAGTGATGAAATAATAATGGAGTGGATAAGTGTAGGTACCTGAGAAAGAGCAGGATTGGCAGTGCCAGAGAAAATGCGGAGTCTGGTATCATGTTTGTTCCCAATAATAGCAGTGGTGGTATTCTCCAGATGGGTTTTGGGAGTTAAAAATGTTGGGAATGATGGTTGGCTAGGGCTAAGGAGCGGGATACATGGCTTGCCGTTGTCAAACTTGAGCGGCTCCACCAGATTACACCTCTGCAAAAAAACAAACAAACAAAAAGGCAACCATTTAAATGCCTACCAATCTATATCAGATTATATTAGATTCACATGTGTGATGCAAGGAAACAAAACAAAACAAGAACAAAATTGAAAAGTAAGCACAAACAATTTTAAGTATGAATGCAAAATTTGAAATAAAAAGAGGGGAAAAGAAAGAAGAAGAGGTAATTACAACGCAGTGTCGGAGTAGGACACGAGGCTCTCTGCAGAAAAAACTTGAAGAGGCAAGTAAAGAAGCGCGCGAAGATGGGGATGGTGTTGACAAGTGAACAAGAGATGCCATTAATTAATTCAACCAAATAATGGTAGCCAATTTTATCTCCGTTCAGTTCAGTTCAGCTCAGCTCAGTTAGGGTTTTCAGTTTCAGGATGTGGTGGTGCTTATTATTTGTCTCATTTTCTTGAGGAAGGCACACTTCGCTTCTTCTTCACCGCGCCCACTCCTACCTCTAACTTAATCACACTATTACTAACAAAAAAAACAAAAAAATAAAAATCAAAAAATACCTCTGATCAAATCACTCTCACTGGAAAAAAAAACAATAAATCAAAAATAAAAAACACTTTCTACCGCCGCCTGTCTTCCAGTCTTGATCTAATTTATCAACGCTAACAATGGGGAGAATATAAAAGGAAAAGAAAAGAATATAAAGGGAAAGGAAAGAAATAGGAGATAATTAATTTTTTGTTATTTAATTGAATAGGGAAAAGAGAAATGACGGAAATTTATTTTTATTGTATAAAAATAAAATTAATTACATTCTAAATTAAGATATAAATATTTTAATTTTAAAATATGTTACAAATTTTATTTTTAAAAATATTATTTTTATTAATTAATTTTAAGTTACTTACCACAATAAAATTCTTTAAAAAATCTTCTTTTTTTCCACTTTATAATTGTCATACATGGTGTAATAGATGTTAAATGCTCCACCCAATTTCGAAGGCCTTTTTTTAGTATTTTTTGCCCCAAATATTTTCAGTGACTACCAATTTTTTTAGGATTATTTTCGGTGAGCACTTGCTCGTAAGTTATCTTCATTTTTTAGGCATACTCATGAAGAAAAGGACAATTTTTTTTTAATTTTTACAAATTTATATTAAATTTTAAAATTTAAAAAAATTAACTCTATTTAATAAATTATTTATAATTTTAATATAATTATAATTTGATTAATAAAAACTAAATAATACCCACTTAATATTAGTGATTAAATATAAGATAAAGTCATGAGACGTCAATGTGGTAAAATTTTACCATTCAAATCACACAACTTTAGTGTAATAAGATTAAAATTAATTTCCTCTATGTTTCCTTTCCTTTCCTTTACATTCCCTTCAATTTACATATAGTGTAAAGACTTTGTTGGTTTCTAAAAAGAATTATTATGTCTAAATTCTTATAACATTTTTAATATATGGCACATTTTAAAAAAATAATCAATCCAAAATAGAGCTAATTTTCTTAAAAAAAATGATTATCTTTTTCAAAAATGAAAAAATTACAATTTAAAGGGAGATTTTTATTTTCATCTAAAAGATTGCTTTAATGTTGAATGTTTGATACATATGCTAAGTACTTTACACTTGACCAATGAAGACAAAATATGTGTCTTTGTATTTAACACTCGACTGTTGGGTGTAGTAAAAATTTTTCTAATTAGAAAATTGTAAATTTTTATAAAATTCAATAAAAAAAATTATAAATAAATATTAACTAATATAAAAATGAGTAAATAACAACAATCTACAATAAACTCGCCGGCACTAATGGCTAGCCAAATTTATTATTATTATTATTATATATAAACACATTAGTACACACTATATGTTTCACACGTAATTTTTTATTATTATTGCACTCTTTTTAATAAAAAATTAACTTTAATTTTAAATTAAATAATTTTACATGATCACTAATTATTCGAAAATACATTTTAAAATTTCAAATTTCAAAATGAAAAGTATCAAAATATATTTTATTATATTCATATAAAAATATATCATTTTTAATTCAATGGTACAATTTGAGTGAATTTTCTATTTTATAAACAATATTTCATATTTTAGTTATAATTGTAATTAACTACTATGAAAATAAAAATTTTTAATAAATTAAATTTTAATTTTTCTCATAATTTTTTTAAAAATAATTAAATTGATATTTATCTAATAATAATCCAATATTACACATTAATAAAATTATAGTTTATACAATCTTAATAAAATGTTCTATTTCAACATTTATATACTTTCGTTTTTCTTTAATATGTTAATGTTAATGTTGCTTTGAAAAATTAAAACTTTTTGTTTAAAATTGAATTTGTAATAATAAACTTAATTTTTTTAAAGATAACATATGAAAAATATTAAAAACATTCTCTTAAAAATTAATATATTTAGTTTTTAATGTCTATTTGTATTAGTTTATCTTCATTAAAAAATTTCATTTTTATTTTCTGCAACTACACTTCATATTTTTAATCATTTTTTAATGTTAATTTTATTTTTTTACTCTAAAAATATTCTATCCACCATTCTTTTAAAAAATTATTTTTTAGTTAATAAATAGACAATGAATATTAGTTAATTAAAATTTAATAGAATATTTGGAAATCATAAGATTTTTATTTTGTTTATATAACAAAAAAAATTATGAACTAACTTTAAGAAAAATTTATAGCTATAATTAATTATTAGATAAATAAACTTTAGTTAATTTAAAGCTAGTCATTTTCTTATTAAATTTGAATAAATTTTCTAAAAATAATATAAGCACTATTTTATTTATATGACTATCTATATAAATATATAAAAAATAAGTGTAAGAATTATGCCAAGTTATGGTATTAGTGTCATGTAGTGCCATGTGACACTTTCTATGATTTGTAAGTGTTCTTCATTGTTGTTGTTGTTGCATTATTATGATGATGTTTGGTTCTTTTAATTATCTGCGTATTTAATTTATTTGAGTTACATGAGTTACACTTAGTGGAAAATGGAGGTTCTTCAAAAATTTTGAAGGAGCAAAGGTATGAAAAGTAGTGGAGCATTTGTTGCAGCATCATATCATCTGTACCAAACAGTGCTGTTGAAAGTGAGAGGCAACGGAGAGCACAATTTTTGCAGTGAAGGTAGAGATTTGAAGATAGATGTATATAATTTAGTGGGGGGATATGTTTTTTGATAGAATATTCCTTCATTAGCCATTTATTTCGTATCGGTTTCAACTTCTGAATTCTTGCTTAGGTTAGACCACTTATAGATTATGAGTACATCTTGAATTTGAGTGTTGTAATATCGTTGTTATTGGTGTTGTTCATTTGTGTTTCGATTTTGATATTGGGTGCTTTTAATTTTGTGTTAATCTATTATTTGAGTTTGTAAAGTTAAAAGCGTTAGAGAGAATTTGTTTAAGCTCTATGTAATAAAAAACTGACATCAAATGTTAATGAAAATCTAATAGTGTTGTTGATAATAACCTGAAGTGTTGTAGGTGATGGTTTTGTGAATTATGGCCATTTGAAGGTGGGAAGAAAATAAGGTTGCAGAAAGACTTAAGCATTACATGAAGACACGTTTCCTGTGTAAGAAACAGAACAAATTTACAAACAACAATCATCATATACGATTGAAATTACTCATAATAGGACGTACATACTTTTGTGAAGGTAACAACATTGTGGTCAAAATTTTGTGTTGCAGGGAGAAGGATAAAAAAGCATAATATCATATGTTGGACTTTTTCATTTTACATGCAAATATTAAAAACTGATGACTTTAATTTCTAGTTTATGACAGAGGCAAAATGCAGAGTTCAAGTTATTTTACATATGAACATGATCATTTAAGAGTTTTGAGAAATTTAGCTTCCAAACAAGCCAAATGGCAATGGAAAGTTGCAATAAAAAAAAAAAGGTGTATACATCACGCAAGAAAGAGTAATCAAGTGGTTTTTGAAAAATCCAACTTAGAGATGAATTAAATTGTTGAGGCGAAGTTAGGTTTTTTCTTTTTTTTGTTGCATGATCATTTGTTATGTTATTTGACTTAAAAATTTGTAATTATTTTTAAGAAAAAAATTAAATATTTATTCATTTCTACACAATTAACATTTTTATTTTATACAGTATCAAAATCCTCTTTTTACAAAATTTCATTCATGCTCATGGATATAATTCAATAATTTCAAAACATTTAACAAAAATTAAATAATTCCTACGTATTATTGTATATCGCATTATTTCATATACGAAAAAAACAAAATTTACAAAAATTAATCATCCTGCACATCGCATGGGCTAAATGCTAGTTCAATATTAAAATTTTAATAGATTTGTAATTCATTATAATTTTAGTAGATTTTCTATGTAAACAATTATATATCATCTTTTCAATATTTTTTAATGTTAATGCTTTTTTCCTTAATAATTATTCTATATAACTATACAACATTTTTGAGATTAATTATTTTATAAATATTTTTAATTTTATTTTATTTATTTACTTATAAAAATTAATTTAATAAGACTTATAAAATATATTATTTAATTTCATTCATCTATAATAAAATATAAGCAAATCTATGTAAAATAAAATACAAAATACTTTTTAACAAAATTGCAACTAAATTTTTAATTCATTTAATTTTATTAGAGTTAAATAAAAGCTAATCTAAGTTTCTTTTACCAAAGAGGATGTGGGTCTCGAATGAATAGAAGTTAATCTAATTAAATAGAAAATATAGTTCCAATTAAATTAAAATTAAATTTTAATCAATTTAATTTTTATTAGAAATAAAACAAAAATTAACCTAATTAGAAAAAAAAACAAATTTTATATTCAATTAAAATTATATTTTAATTAATTTATTTATTTATGTTAGCAAATGACTAAATTATTCATGTCCCCTTCTCGTGTGTGTGTGTGTGTGTAACCAAGAAATAATAAAATTTTTGATTTTTTTTTTCTCAGAGAAAATGAACAGAGTACTCTCCCAAAATCAAGGAGTCTAAACAATGAATTCGACTTCCACCCACTAGAGTCATTCTGTTGCAACTCTTTAACAGATGGTTCTCTCTGTTAATGAACCAAGAGGAAATTATCCCGTCATGAACGATTTAACCCAAAAAAAAAAAGATCAAGTAGCATGCCTTGTTAATAATAAACACTAGATATGCAAAGGAAAGCATACACATCCAAGTAGCACCTCTGCAGCATGCGTGCATGGAATGGAATAAAATGGTGAATATCCCTTATTTTCACCCAGTTGCTACAGTACAAGATATGCAAGCCAAAAATAAGCTTCATTTCTAACAAAATTAAGGTCATAACAGTCCAACAAGGTCTGTAGCAGGAGAACTCTGCAACAGAAAAATATCCCCGGACATTTTGGCATTATCGTCATCAAGAACAAACTCCATATGGGAGAAGTGCACCAGCCACAATTCTCCCTTCTTCATTCAGTATATTGTAAGTTGATGCTGCATTTCTCTGCAACAAAGTCAACTTATGTTACAGAATTTGCCAGACAAGGCAACGACATCTATAAACTTCTATGCATGAAAATTGTAAGTTGACATGCATCAATTATTATTTTACCCACTGAGAAACTATGCTGAATCACTTCTGGCAATTACTAAAAGCCAATTGAACATCTGCTACAGTGTAGCAAGCTTTAAACAAAATAATAAATTTGTCAAAATTATAACAAATTCATTGAACCACTTTCCATCAGCAAAGAAAGACATTTTACAGTTACGGATCTACTCCCTTCTTGCAATGTTCTATTAAGGATATTGCAGCAGTGCCAAAGATATGGTGAAAACACACATACCGAATTCCATAAATGTAAAAGGAAATGGCTACAACGAATTACCGAGTCAATGACTTCTAATTTCATGCCAGTAGACCGAATGAACAGCCTAACTTGTGGATCTACTTGTTGAATCTGCCTTCCAGTCCCAAGAACCAAAATCTCTGAAAAAATGACAAACGAATAGCTAACAACTAACATACTAATTCTGGGTTAGCCAAGACTTGTACCCAAAAGAAAAAAAAAAGCTATACTTAATTTCATCTCCAAAAAGAAGAAGAAGTAGATGACGATTTCTAGATGTACTTTCATGCAAGTAGGGCTGAGAGAGATATTTGAGGTCTGTGATTTAGGTTCTTAATTAAAATTGAGGAAAACAACTGCATGTCTAAAAGCATCTCACCTTTACTCTTTAGGTAACAACAAAAGCAGCCCAAGAAAGCACAAGAAACGATAATGAAGTGGTTTTGAACAGTGAGCAACGAGTTTAATATCTTAAAAAGACAAGGGAATATACATATAAAAAAAATGCATATGAAGGGAGAGTAGGTGAAGGTACAAGTTTAAGAGTTCTTTGCAATTCGAAACGGGTGCAACGGGTAAGCGAAATAAAGATGGGGAATTGAAGTCTGACCTGGTGTAGGACGCAAAATACTGAAGATAGATAAGCTGCATGATTGGAAAAAAAAAAGTTAGATGGAGGTGCAGAATAATGAAGGTAACGAATCCATCTATGAGCAAATGGGAATGGAAATACATAACATCGTATTAATTGAGAAATGATGAATTGGAACATTTATTCACATACAGAAATGAAATGATTTATGAAGGTAATATGGTGATGGGTATCCTATAAATTGATGATAGGTAATTAATATAACATAATTGAACAATTGGAAAAGGTATGATAAATCCCATTCTACTGGGAAAAGAAATACAAGAAGAAGAACCTTGCAGGAGTAATCTGAGAGAAGTGACTGGGAGACCAAGATAAAAGCAAATTGCCAACGCAAAGCAAGCTACCTTCGTAGACAACCCCATTCACGGTGAATCCCGTATCAGTATACCTGAGAAAACAACGGAGGACAACTGATCGTGAGAAAGATATTTATATGTTTATATTTTATTAAGAAACCAAAAAAAACAAACCCTTGAAAACGAAGAAGTTGGTCGTGAGGGAGGTTGTCGATGAGATTGATCTGATCGTAGAGAGAAAAGCAGCGTCTCAACGATGGCAGACCATCGCTTCTTCCCCCCAATCCCAATATTCTGCCTTTCCCTTTTCTCACACTGTCAATCAGTTTCGGCAGTCTCTGCCTTACCGCTCCCATTTTTTTTTTGTTTCTGCTCTCTGCGCCTCAGTGTCAGAAACTAAACTGCTTCACACCTTTTTTTATTTTTTTATTTTTTTTATAACGATGGGCCTCCAGGATAGGATTAGCTTTAAGTTCTTTTTATTTTTGGCAGGAGGTAAGGAGGGATGAGCATCTAGACCTTTTATCTCTAAACAGAGTTAATTTTTTTTGGCTCAAATTAGTCGCTCTAAATAGATGATAACTAAAACGTTTAAAATGCCTAAGAAATGCTATCTTGAAATTTGGACCGATAACCTAACCCCGGACAACTTGAACCAAGTGGTGGAAAGTTAGCTTTAAGCTTTCATTCATCACTATACATAACAAATGTTATCATAAATAGATATTCACATGCTATATGTTATGTACAAACATTTTCTCTTGATTTCTTCATTTTTATTTCTTATTATATCAATCTAAATTATGCTATAATGTTTCATATTATTATGCCCGGAAGAAAAATCTTTTCCACCATTTTTTTAATTGGTGGGATATGTTCTATGGTAACTTTATTTTTTTATCACTTTAATTTGAAATTATATATACATATCATAATAAATAAATTGAATTAATAAATAAATTATGACTGCACAAGTCTAGTTTATTAATTAATATCAAAATAATAAAACCCAAATTTTGACAAATTTTGATCCATTTACTCATAAAAGTTTATATATTGAACTATTAAATTTTACAATTTTTTTAAAATTATTTTCTACTTCACTTATAACACTTGTTTTTAGTTTCAGCACAAATACTTCTAATATATTATCTTCCTGCTCTATTTTATTAAAATTATTTAATTAATTTATTTGAATTATTTATGTTACTTATATTTTAAAATAATTAAATAAAATATTTATTAATTTATAGTCCACACATCTTGTACCACTAATTTGTTTAATATTTTGTGCACAACATACTTTTATCTCACTTCATTTAAATGACAAATACAAAAATACATGCATCAAATTGCTTCCTGCATCACCACTTCTACAGCACAACCCAAACAAATCCAACTAAAAGAGGCCCCTGCCCATTAATCTTGTTTGATAAGCAATAATTAGTCTCTCAATAGTTACTTTTTGCAAGCCTGGAGACCATTGATTCAACCGAACTTGCAACAATATCTTTGCTGCCTGACACTGAACAAGGGGGAAAAAAACAACTCAAAAATATTGTTCCTGTGCAACAAGGCCGACTCTCAGCTTTCAGCCTATCTTATTGAATCAAAAACCCAGAAAGCAGCTGGAAACTAAACATATTAGGGAACAGCATATGAAGGTGCAGGCAGAAAAGGAAATGGAGCCACTGAAGCATATGCCACTGGTGGATGTGCTTGCGTACCAACACTTGCATGCCTTTCTCTGCTCTTCTGATTATCATTTTCAGATCCTGGTGCTACAGCTTTAGAGGGAGATGAAAGCTCACTTTCATCTGCAAGGCCTTGTTGATCATCACATTGACGGTGAAATAGAAGCCCAGACATAAATACAGGAAGATACAGAAGACTGGCATGAAACATCCTCTTCGCCTTTACCATCGTTCTGTCTTTGTAGAAGGAAAATGCTGAAGCACTAATTGCTAGAGTCAAGAGTGAAGATTCAAGACAAAACCAACCAGATGTCACACCCCCTGCACGCAAGAGTCAGTAAATCGACAGATTAAGATTATGCCTCCACATTTTTTGTCGTCACATGGTTTTCACATGAAGATCTCTCTCACTTCACAGTTGCACCCCAAAAGTCAATTCTCATAAACTAGATTCATATCATTAAGGTCATTTAACAAACAGTGCTGCAAAACTAAAGGAAGGATGCTAATGCAAAATGCATTAAGCTTCCCAGGTATTTGACTTCATCTATGTTAGCTCACTAAAGATTTTAAAATTTTTCAACAAAACTGAGATTTGTTTATGATTTAATGAGCTCCACGACCATGTAGAAGAAAGCATTAGAAAATAATCCATCAAACAAGCATATGTACAAGTGATGGAAAAATAATTTTGCTAATGGAAGCCAAAAAAAAAAATTGTCAACACACATATTCTTCACAACTAATTGGGTATGTTGGACAACAGATCAGAGAATCATTCTTTTAAGCTAAAACTACAGACAAGTAACCTGAAGAACGTTACACCATATCCAAGGATCATCTCAATGTCATCACATAAATGCACCACAAAGACAATAAATTGTTTATGCATGACAAATCTAAATTGAAAATTTGGAAAGGAATATATAAGTTACACTAAGAATAAACTTGATGACCTAAGTAACCATAACAAATACTTACAACTGTATCAACGAAAAACTAGCAAAATGCCAAAATTAAATTAAATGAAATTAGTGGAACCAAAATGGAAGATTTCAGTGTATTAAGAAATGAGAGAGAACTGAGACAGAAACAAATGAAGAAAACATGAACAGGAACGTATCTAACTACACAAGGCCTCCCACATAACAGGCTTTCAAGAGAGCCAGATGTACAGTATTTCCCTCGCACTGAAAGAAGGAAATTTCTATTTTTTAATTCAAGATCTCTTCACCATTATTATCAAACCAAGTCTACTGTAAAGAAACCATACGCAGGGATCAAGAATTAAAATAAGTGTCTTATTCAGTAGACAGGAACTTACAATCATATGCTAAGAATCCCAATGGAACCAGATATAGGCAGTTTCTAAAAGCCACCAATGAAGTTCTCTGACCAGAAGCATCCGCAAGAGAGAACATCTTAAACCTGAAAATGCAAGAAATGAGAAAATGTGAGGGAAGGGAAGGAAAACTAAGTATAAGGTACCTAAATACATGCATGAAGGCACCACCTCCCTCTAAATTATCTAAGTTCGCAATAATCCAGACCCAGGCCACCAACTTCCAACTTTGATTAAGAAAATTGTTCCCAGTAAAGATAAGTTATCTCAGTATAGCCAAGCAGCTTGATCAGAGAAATGTTTTCACAGTAGCTTTTATATCAAAACCAACAACATTAAGCAGCTGCCAAGTAAATTTGAAATCACAGCATATCTACATACCCTCCAGCAGCATAATCATTGCGGCATAAATATGCAAGGGCCATGAAGTGAGGTATTTGCCAAAAATAGAGTGCCGCAGGAAGAATCACTGCATTGAGCGAAACCTGGCCAGAAGCAGCAGCCCACCTGAGAAACCAGCTAAGAAAGGCATAAGTCTGAATGCAGGACTAGAAACTGAATAATAAACCTCAATTTTATCTCCAACATCCTTAACATGGGAACATCACAATGTACACGCATACATGATTGGCAAACCACTAATCAGTGATGGGTGAAGCCCAACCTTTTCTTGGGCCATGAACTTACGTAGAAATTATGAGAGACATGTATAATCAAAAACTGGAGGAAAAAAAAAAAAAACAGATTACCCTAAAAGTGGTGGAATGGCACCAACAACAGCTCCAACCCACGTGTTGACCGGGTGAATCTGCTTCAATGGTGTATAGACAAATGCATATAGGATGAGATTGGAAGCTGCAAGCCCAGCTGCCAACATATTAGCCTGCAACAGCCTTGTCAGAGAAGATGAAAAATTAGTCACCTAGCTCCAAGTAAATTAAAAACCACATATTCAGAAAAGTAGCATAGTTAGAGCAACGCATTATATACAGCTCAATTTTACTGAGCCTTAATCCAAATTAATTGGGTTTAGCTATATGGATCCACCTTCTCCTTTCCACATGATTATAGACTATATCTTTGGATAGATGTAGGACTAATAAACTGTCTAAAAAAAGAAGAAAAGCAAATTTATATAACAGAAAAAAAAAAAAAAAAAAAAGGGAGAGAATTTTATTGATTACCTTGCTTGCTAGTAGACCAGTGCCAGCTAAGCCAACAAAAGAAGCCCAGGTCACAGCATGAGGTATTGTAAGACGCCCTGAAGGCAGTGGTCTTTGCCTTGTTCTTTTCATTTTGGAATCGTTACTTATCTCAAACACCTAATGACATGGCATACACAAATCCATCAGTCAAATCTTCAATTCAATCCAGTAAAATGTGAAAAGCAAATCAAAATTGGATCAATTGCCTGTAAAAGATCTACGAGGCAATTAGCACTGAAGCATGTAGAAATTTCAAGGGGGCAAGGCAATCATTATAAGCACAATTGTTGACCAAAAAAAAATAAATGAATATTTTAAAGAATCAAAAATCCGTTAAAGGAATGAAACAAATATAAAGGATAGAGAAAGCTAGTGCTAAGGATATGTTTGGTAAGGTGGAAATGAGTAAAAAGTAAACCGGCAAAGAGCAAACCTGATTTAAGGAGTTAGCAGATGCTGCAACCATCATAGTACCCGCACAGGTCCAACAAAGCCCAGCAAAATCAACAGCATTACCGCTCCCAAGGACATATCCGGTTCCAGAAGTTGCAACCACTAACATGCTGAAAATAAGAATGTGAGTTCCTAAAAGGAAAAAAAAAAGATTTGTACAGGAAAACATAAATTACGGCGATTCAAAATGTGACAAACACAATAACTCATGAGGCGCACCTGCTCCAGATGTTATCATAAAAAAAAGACCACAAAATAAGATCTGATATATATATATACACACAATGATAATAATAAATTTGAAGACTGATATCAATTGGCAGATCGAAAAATCAATTAAAACCAAATAAAGAGGAAAAAGATGCATGATTAAAAATGATAAGTGAGAAAAAAAAGACCTGAGGCGAGCTTTGGAAAGCTCCCAATAGCAGCGGCTGTAGTGGCGAGCCAAGTGCACCGCGGAAGACATAGGTGAGAGATGGTCAGCAGCGACCGAGGAGAAAGCACGAATTCCACAAGATTTCAGGGAATCTGCCGGCAAATGAGGAACTGCGGATGATGAGAACCAAGAAAACACACACAAGGCCCCATCTACATTGAAAACAGGCGAAGTCCCTGATCCATGAATATGATTATGCCTATTAGGGTTCCATAGCAGCTTTGACACTGAGTTCCTCCACATGGCCGCAACCAACTGAGTCACGTCCCTCTGTTTTTTTGGCCTTCTTTCTTAATCGGCGTCGAAAGCGGCAGCAACAGCAATGGCCAAGATGATTTTGTCAAGTAAAACAAAACGACAACGGCTGTCCCTCCGTCCGCAGGGAAGGAAAATAACATGGCTCACCTCGCCTGGGCTTTAAAAAAAAAGATGTCGATAAAAAAAAAAAAAATGAATCCAACTTCTAAGGGGATAGTTTTATTTACAGTCCTTAAACTTAAAGTGTTTACCTTTATATCCTCCAGCTTTGGTTTTCCTTTTAAAATTCTTAGTGGAAAAATTGTATAATTAGTATTTGAACTTTTTAATTTTTATTATTTTGACTGTCAAACTTTTTTTTAATCAAGTGTCTAAACTTTTAATACTGTCAAAGAAGTTGAAATTGTGTCATTTACAATTTGTACAAGCCCACTTCACTAAGCATAAAATAGACTCATAAAACATCAATATTTTAATCACTAATTGTAGTCTTTCATGCCCAGCTCCTTTAGCATCAATGATAATAAATAAGTTTGTATTTAAAAGCATAAGCTTTAACCTTTATGGAATAGGAAACAACTCTTGTCTTTTGTCTATATCTTTAGCTAGATACCTCCTTAGGCCATCTCCAACCCAAAAATTCAAAATGCAGCAAATTTTACTTCAAAATGCAGCAAATTTTACTTCAAAATGTATCTGATATAGTAAATTTACTTCAACCCATTATTTCATTTTCAACTCTAAAAAGAATATTTTCCACATATTCCTATCCAATACTAATATTATATTATTGGGATAAGTACAAAAAAGTACCATGTGGTTCAACACTTTTTCACTTCGAGCCATATGGTTTTTTTTGTAACATTTCAGTAACCTATAGTATCTGCCGTTAGCAAATCTAGACTAAATTTATTAACACTGTTAACTATGCTGACGTGGACGTTGACTTGCTGATGTGGATGTTGACTTACTGATGTGGACGTTGACTTGCTGACGCCAACACGCATAAGCAAGTCAACATTCACAGGGTACTGAAGTGCCACAAAAAAAAACTACAGGACTCGAAGTGAAAAGGCGCTAAGTCACTAGGTACTTTTTTGTACTTATCCCTTTTTAGAAAATATATACTTATATATTATAAATTTAGTCAAATTATATATTTATATACACACACTAAGAAAAAAATTACTTCTATTTTAAACTTTGAGTCAATTATTAATTGAATTATATTTCTTCTCCTAGTTCTTATTAAAAAAATTAATTGAAGTGCAATATGAGCATCTTTGTCCTTAATTCGTCTGTGACGAGCAAGAAATTGTTCAAACCGGGTGTTATTATAGACCGTCATTTCAACATTTGCAGTTGGAGCTTATATTGCATCAACAATTGGTGCATTTAAGTCACGTTCATCCTCAATGATCATATTATGGAGAAGAATGCACGTTGTCATTATGTCATGCAAGTGACCTTTTCTCCAGAAAAGTGCTAGTCTTGCTACAATTGCAAAATGGGACTGTAGAACTCTAAAAGCATGTTCGACATCTTTTCTGCACGATTCTTGTTTCATTGCAAAAAAAAAAAATTTTGGACCTCGAGGTTCATGAATTATTTGAACAATATTACTCCATTTTTGGTAAATACTATCAGCTAAAAAGTAACTCATATCATAATCTTTTCCTTTAATGACATAATGTGTTGGGGAAGCAACACCTTGTGCAAAATAAAAAATAAGATGAGATGATTCCAAAACATTAATATCATTATTAGTTCCAGACATGCCAAAATAAGCATGTCATATCCAAAAATCATAGTCGGTAACAACTTCCAAAATTATTGTTGGTGATCCACTACGGCCTGCATACTGTCCAACCCATGCTGTTAGACAATTTTTTCACTTCCAATGTATACAATCCAAACTGCCCAACATTCCAAGAAAACCACGTTCTTCACCAATATGGAGCAGCCTAGCAATATCAGTATTGTTAAGTCTTCATAGTTATTGTTGTGAAAAAATTTTCCATAACAATACAACAAAACTTCTTTAAGCTTTCAATCACCATAGAGTCACTAATTTTTACATATTCATTTGTTTGAAATATGCGCTATGACTTTAGACTGCATCAACTATACGAAGAAATAAACTTTATGACATTCGAAATCGTAGCAAAAAAAAATCCTCACCGTATCGTGGATTATCAACAAAATAATTGTTAAATAAATTCTAGTGTGTAGCTTCACGATCTCGTCTGAAAGAGCCCTAAGGGGGGGGGGGGGGGTAAATAAGGCTACCGAATAAAAAAAAACTTAAAAATAAATAAATAAGAATTGAAAGAATATTGAGAAAGAAGAATGATAAACACAAGAATTTAAGGAGTTCGGATTCTCAACAATCCTACGTCTCCATCTAACTTATCCCCAAGTTAGGATTTTGAATCACCACAATCTATTTCCTCGGATTAATTTTTACAACTTGAGTTTTAGGCTTAACTCAAACTTTACAACTTGAGTTTCCAAGGCTCACTCAAAAACTGATTCACAAGTGTTTTGAAGGTTTACTTTAAAACCAAATTTCAAAGTGTGTTAATGGCTAAACACTTACACCAATTCTTTTAGAATAGAACCTCACTTCCCTTTTTTTAAATCCAGAAAATAGAAGAACAAGAATATCTATTCTAACACTCACCAACTCTCACAAGAGTTATACAAACATAAAATGAATTTAAAGAGATTTTTTAGAGCTTAATTTAATGCTTAAGAGTATGTAATGAATAAACAAGTTTCTTAACATCTAAATGAGTCTCAGAGGTTGTATTTATACTTGAGCAATTCAATTATAGCTGTTAGAAATGATAATTTTGTTTCCAACAAATTCAAAGTCCATTTAAATGAAATTTGAACTTTTGAACTGTAAATACTCTGCTCCAGTCAAGATATCATTAGTCCCGGTCAGGAGACTTCAAAAGTACCCATTTTTAGCCATTTTAATTTTGATTTTATTTAGTCCCGGGCACGGTCCCGGTAGAGACGAAGCTTGGAGATTAGTTCTGGAAGATTTCTTCAATTTTGAAGCAATTTGATCCCGATCGTGCAACTTGGTCCCAGGCACAGTCCCGATCAGGACTGGGATTGGGATCGGTACTGCCAAAAAAATTCATTTTGCTCATTTAAGTCCCAAAGGTGTGCATATGGTCCCGGTTGGTGTCCCGGTCGAGAGGGAGCTTGGGATATGCATTCTAACCTTCAAATGACCTTGAAAATGATTAATTCAGCCTAATATTACTTCATAAAAGTTGTAGATATTTGTCTTAGCTTTCCATATCATTTTGAATCACCTTATTTAGATTTTTGTAGCTCAAGATATTTCTGAAATAATAAGAGCTGCACAACTTAAAATGAAAGCTGTATATGTTGATTTTAACTGAAGATTTGTAAACCCAAATGACCTCAGATTTTGACAAGTAAAATCAATCCAAAAAGCCTGTGATGTCTACTCCAAAATCCAAGTGGATCACTTTCTCATTATAAGGCTCTAAGGATGTCAAAAGCCTTCTTGAGTCTCAGAGGTTGAATCAGCTCAAAAGCATACTCATCAATCCCGTACTTCATTTTGACTTCCAATTGAGTCATAACTTATACACACTTAAACAAACAAAATTAAATGCTCAAAATTAAATTTTTTAAGATCAAAATCAAGGTTGATCATTGCTAAGGTCAACATCGTCTAATAATAACATGACTTGGAATCGATCCATCATGTTGAGTGCTACAATTGCGCCGTTGATTTTGATAATATTCGATCATCATACTATTAGTAGAGAGAATTTGCAACATTGCTCGATATTCTTGTTTCGATATCCCAAGTGGATTATCATCATCTGAAGATGAACTTGATGAGTTATGGACTAATGGACCACCAATATCAAAATTTATTTTGGGAAAGGTTAGTAAGTATACGAGAAGAGTATTTGCAAAGAGTTTTACAGAGAGAGCATGCTAAAATTTTCAGATAATCTTTAAGTTGTTACATTCATAATGCATTACTTTTTATAATATAAATTTTGGTAGGTTACTAAATGTTTACAATCTCATTCAATGGTTTAGATAATATTGCATGCCATTCAATGGTTTAAATTAAAAGCAAAAACATAATTATTTTCCTACCTTTGTATTTTTTCCAAAATATGACAAGAAATCTTATCTTTTTATTCAACAGTTTAAATTAAAAGAATATCATCCAATGGTTTAAATTAAAAGCAGAAACATAATTATTGTCGTGCCTTTGTATTTTTCCCAAAATATGATAAGAAATCCTGTCTTTTTATCCAACGGTTTAAATTAAAAGAATACCATCCAACAATTTAAATTAAAAGCAGAAACAAAATTATAGTTCTGTCTTTGTATTTTTCCCAAAATATGACAGAAACTTCTGTCTTTTTATCCAACGATTTAAATTTAAAAAATACCATCCAATAGCTTGAATTAAAAGCAGAAATAAAATTATTGTCCTGCCTTTGTATTTTTTCCAAAATATGACAGAAAAATTTGTCTTTTTATCCAACTGTTTAAATTAAAAGAATACTATCCAACGGTTTAAATTAAAAGTAGAAACATAATTATTGTCCTGCCTTTGTATTTTTCCCAAAATATGACAGAAAATCACATCTTTTTATCCAATAGTTTAAATTAAAATAACACCATCCAACGGTTTAAATTAAAAGTAGAAACATAATTATTGTCCTGCCTTTGTATTTTTCCCAAAATATGACAGGAAATCCTGTCTTTTTATCCAACGGTTTAAATTAAAAATAGAAACAAAATTATTGTCCTGCCTTTGTATTTTTCCCAAAAGATGACAGTAAATCCTGACTTTTTTATCCAATGGTTGAGATGATTTGCATACCATCCAACGGTTTAAAATAAAAGCAGACAAATAATGCAGAAGGGATTCCCTTTCTATAAATAAATGTCATTTTCATAAGATTTTTTCACAACTTATTGCAACATCTTCTGTAGAACTCCAAAAACTCATTTTAAGCACAAATACTTCAAAATTTTCAAAATGTCGGTTCGATCATCTGGTTACACTCATGCAGAAGATGTGCTTTTATGTGAAGTATATATGAAAATTTCACAAAACCCAATTATTGGTGTTTTTCAATCTTCGGATCGATTTTGGTCACAGATAAAAGAAAAATCTAATGCAGAGAAAGATGCAACTTGCGAGGAGTGTACCAAGCATTCATTACAATGTCGATACCAAACAGTTGAGAAAGCTATAAGAAGATTAACTTGGTGCATTCGATAAATAGAAAACACTAATTCTAGTGGCGCTTCAAATGTAGACACTGTAATAATTATATTTTAATATTATTAATATTATCTATAATGTTTTCTTCATATGGATTATATTAATTCAAACAAGATTTTAATTAATTATTTTCAGTTAATACTAGCAAAAACATTAATGCAACAAGATGTGCATTACAAATGAGGTTTCAAATTTGATCACGTGTGACATATAGTCAAAGATTTTAAAAAATTTAAAGATTATAGCCGCACTTCGAGGCAAGTTAATAAGATTGTGAATGAAGAATCAGGATTTGAGACTCATACTCCTAATTCTGCAGTTCTAGCATCTTCTAGGCTTTCAGGATTTTCAATCAATTTGGATACATCTGATATAGGTGATTCTTCAACTAGACGTCCCATTGGCGTGAAAAAAGCCAAATTGAAGAGAAGAATGGAGAAACAATTAAAGGAATAAAAAATGGACGAACAAATGGATCTTCTTCTAGAAGAAAATCGACAGGTTGTTGATTTATTGAAAAAGGCCAACACTAGATCAGAAAAAAAGGTGGCCCTCCTGAAATTCAAAGAAAAAAAATAAGATTTTGTTTGCAAATCTTAATTCTATCGATGATACTGAATTTCGTGCATTTATGGTAGCTGAAAAAAAGAGGATTATGCATAAAAGAGCTCAACAACACCAACCACCACCTCCTACATCTAATGCTTTTGGTGGAGTTTTCAATGATATTGGTGGATTAGACTCTAATTTACCAGAATATTAAATTATTATGTAATTAAATGTATGATTTTGGGTATTATTAATTTTAATATTTTTATTGACTGTTTTCTTAAAACGGTTGTTAAATTAATGCAAATCTATGGTTGTTAAATTTGTTCTATCCAACTATTAATATTATTTAAGTAATAAATATTAATATTATTTAAGTTAATTAATTATTTAATTAAAAAATTTATATTATTTAAGTAAAAAAATTAATATTATTTTTAGTGACAATATTAATATTATTTAAGTAAAAATAACAATAATTAAATCAAATTTATATGCATTTGGCAATAATATGATAAATATAATATAAATTTGAACTAAATTGAACAAAATTATTTAGACTATATTAAAATAAATAATAAAAAATGATTGTTATTAAAATTTAAAAAAAAGAGTACAGATGCATAAAGGTAAAAGTGGGTGTCAAATATACATCAAAATAGAGATTTTATGCAAAATGAAGCAACATTTAATGCTGCATTGGAGATGAACCCAATGGCATTTTGATTTTTTACCCTGGGTTGGAGATGGCCTTAGGGCATCTAGGCCATCTCCAACCCACTATATTTTGTAGTGGGTTGAGATGTAAATGGTCTCCAATGGAGAGCCATTTTTTGTGCCAAAATGTACTGGTGGAACAGTTGTCTGTAAATATGCAGCCAATTGTTCACCAACTGCATTTTGTTTCTTTTTTTTTTAATTTCAATAATAATCTTTTTATGTATAAAGTTTCAAAATAATTTAAATAATTTTATTCAATTTAGTTCAAATTTATATTATATTTATCATATTATTACTAAATGCATATAAATTTGATTTAATTTTTTTTACTTAAATAATATTAATTTTATAACCTAAAAATAATATTTGGATAGAAAAATTTAACAACCATATATATGCATTAATTTATATTTAGTAACTTTATTTTAATTTTTTTTAGTTCTCTTCATATATTATATTATTTAATTTTAAAAATGTGGATCTATTTATAAATGTATAGTAAAATATGCGTGTTATTTTTAAAATATATTAATATATTAAATTTTATTATAAATAAATATATGAATTTATATAGTAAGTATTGAATAAATATGGGTGCAATATGTAAAATGTATAAATAATATAATATTAGTAATAGATAGGAATATACAAAAAATATTCTTTTTGAAGTTGAAAATAAAGTTATGGGTTGAAGTAAATTTACTATTGTAGCTACAATTCGAAGTAAAATTTGCCACATTTTGAAGTTTTGGGTTTGAGATGACCTAACCCCCTTTTTGGTTTAATTCCACCACAAAATTTATTTTGAGTGTGTTTGGTATAAATGAATTTCACAAATTTTATAAAATTTATTTGCAAATTCACAGTATACATATTTGGTTTAAATAAATTTTTTATAAAATTTATTTTCAAATCTAACTTTTTAAATTTGTCGAATTGACTATAACTAAAGTAAATTCTAATAAAATAATTAAAATTTATAAATAAATTTCATAAATTTTAAACTTAAATTTTCAAATGATTAAAATATTCTCATTATTTTTATTTACTCAAAAATAATTTTCTCTTTCTTAAAAAAAAAAAAAAAAAAGAAGCTCTCCCCGTTAGAAGCTCTCCTCGCCTTCCTTGATTGTTGGCTTCCTTGACCGTTACGTTTTACCCTATGTTGCGCGACGATGAGCCCTTTTTACTTCTGTGCCTATATATATATATATATATATACAACTTCAGTGTCAATGCAAGTAGGTCTATCAGTATTTACAATAGTTGTGGCTATTATTAATTTCTATGATAAATAAAAATAATTTCTTATTTAAAAATTACAGTTTGATTTTTATTTACTTTGTAATATAGAAAAAGTTATATAATAATTTAAGAGTACCAATTACTCTGATTTTAATTGAAATTTCAAACTCTAAAAAGATTCTATATTTTATAATTTATTTATTTATTTATTATTTTTATAATTTTTAAATTGAAATATGAATATTTTAATAAAATATCCTTATTAGCAACTCACTGTACATATCCGGATAGCAACATACAACTTTGTCCATTTACAATTTGTGATTGCTTTATATATATATATATATATATATATATATATTTCTTTATAATTTTGCATGTTAACATTTTGTCTTCTTTAACCAATATGGGTGCACCGATGGACCTCTATTCGAAGTGGAACATTAATTTAAAATAAATATTTAAAAAGAAATTAAATAAATATGTGAAAAGAAGTTAAATATTAATTTAAATGTTAAATAATCACACTTTTAATATTATAATATAAAATTAAAAATGAAGGTAAAAATATAATCTATTTGAAATGATATTTTTGGAATTGCAAATTAATTTTACAACATGTTCATTTATACCAAATAAAATATAAGAAAATATGAAATTCATTTAAAATAAATTTCATAAACTATTCATTTAAACCAAATACACTTCACTAATAAAAATTTATTTGCAAATGAAATGAATTTTATGGTGGAATTGAACCAAATAAAGACTTTATTTTCGAATGATTTCAAATAGAATTTATTTCCAAATTAATTTCAAATTCATTTAAACCAAACATGTTTCATTAATAAAAATTGATTTAATTTCAAACAATTTCACAAAATTAAAAAATTAAAATTAAAAATAAATTTTATAAAGCTTTCATTTGATCCAAGTATGTTTACTTGGATTTACAAATGAATTTCACAAAATTTTATAGAATTTATTTCAACCAAACAAAACAAAATGCGTAAACACTCTTTAACTCTAGTTCCTAGCTCAAAATCAATATTTTCCAACATGTATCGTGGAAAAAACATGTCTATGCTACTTACAAACTGCTTGTTTCGAACGGGTAGACTTGCAATTTTGCTCTCAAATTGAAAATGCGACAGGAAAGTTGTGAAATATGATTTTAAACATTAGCTCCCTCTCTTACACTCTTTATCTTCATCTCCGTTATCTTCTTCTTCCTCTTAACATAAAGCCATGGCTATTTACTTCCTTTCTGCCAAATGAATTCTTGCCGCTATTTCCACCTTCACTGTCATTACCAAGCACATTATCTCTGGTAGAAAAGATATATAAAATCTATAAAGGAATAGTATCCTTTAAAAGGTAGAAAATATTAATAAATTTCACTCAAAAAAATAAACAGATTACATATTGTATTTATTGAATACAAAAAAAATAAAGTAAATAAAACATAAGGGATTGTCATCGATCATAGAGATGATTGACGGTGATCGAAAATTAAAATTTTAAAAATAATAAAGAAATAAAAGAGTGAAATGAGGCTACAAGAGTTTACAAGAGTTTAGAGGAAGCAATGATTAGAAGAGATGTTTAAGCTAAAATGACATTGAAACCTTAATTTATTCATCAAAATAAATCATTTTATAGTTGCTACTCTTATCACCTTCAAATTGAATTTGGAGATTTAATATGGTTAAGCGCTGAGATAGACATTCGTACATTGATATAATGATTTAATTAACAATAACATATAATAAATTAATTTCAAAGAGAATCGATTGCCATAAAAATTAAACGTATATATTACACATGGAGCTATAAACGTATACATTACACAAGCATATAAACATGGAGCTACATTCTTGAGATTGCTCAACATGGAGAAGCTGAGAAGGTCATCGCTACTCTAGTTTCATTGCTATATATATATAATTACCTATTAAACTTGTTCAATGGTTTTATTATTGTCTTGGGTGCTAGAATTATGATTAATTTTCCCCTCGAACTTGATGCACTTGTACCATTTTGCAGTTAAAATGTAGATTATGAGATCTGCAGTAGTCAGAGCTGCTAAGAGGAAGTAAAATCTATCTAGATGGCCCTTGTTAAGGTTTCCAGGGATCCATCCAGATCCAGGCACATTATCTCTAGTAGAAAGTTTCATGACCACTGTCACCAACAAGCTGCTCACATAGTTCCCTAAAGATATGGAGGTCATGCACAACGCACTCCCGAAACTCTTTAATCCCTCTGGTGTTTGGGCATTAAAGAATTCTAATTGACCCACATACATGAACACCTCTGATGCTCCTATCAGTACGTATTGAGGAATTTGCCAGAATATGCTCAGATCTGAGTAATCTTTTTGGGGGTACTTGTACTTCAACCTAAATGACTCCACAACCCCTGCCGAGACCATTGCCATTATTGCAATAACTATACCAATTCCCATTCTTTGAAGTTCAGTTAGTCCTTTTGGGTCCCTTTTTATTCTAGCGACAAGCGGGTCCAAAACTCGCCTGTATATGAATATGAATACAGCAACACTTAGTATGTCAAAGCTAGACATGCTTGCAGGAGGAATGTGAAAAGCGGAGACTGTCGTTTTCATGGCAGCGCCTTGTTCCACAAACAACGATGCCATTTGAGTAAATACTACAGAGTAGAGAATTGTGCATAGCCAAATGGGAAGGAGTCTTAAGATGCACTTAACCTCTTCCACTTGTGTAACAGTGCAGAGACGCCATGGATTAGAGTTAATAATATTTTCGGATGTGATAAGGGCTGCTCTATCCAAGAATCTGCCAATAACATTGATAAATTGTTATTATTATTATATTCTGTATAAGCATAAGTGATGCATTAATTAATTAATGAAGAGGATGTGTGTGTGTATGTATGTAAGTATGAGTAAGCAGCAATATAATAAACCATATACAGATCTCACCCAAGAAAGATTACTAGAAAGAAATTTTTACAAGACCTGGAGGCCCCAGGTCTCCTGCACAACAATTTATGCAAACCTCATCATATCTATGAATTAGTACATATCGTCATTGAATAAAAAATAATTACCTAAATCCCTGGGTGTGGAGTATCTTTCTGTAATCTAATTCAGAGGAGCCATTGTCATTTTCAAAAAGTTCCTCTGTATTCAAATCTCTCTTACCATCAGCTGCTTTCCAATTTCTGACTGCAGCAACTAGAACTTGGCAGAACCTAGAAAAAGGATTTCCTTTCGGTTTGAAGTGCCTGTATTTGGGGGTGCCAGCAAGGAACAACAATAAGGCCAAGAGGGCAGAACCAGCGGAGGCCCAAAATCCCAGTGCCCACATACCCTGATCCTCAAAATATCCTAATATAGTATTTGAAAAGAGAGAACCCAGATTCAAAGCCAAATAGAAGTAGCTGAAGAAGGCTATTTTGGAGTGCGCTTCTTTAGGGTCGTGTTCATCAAATTGATCGGCCCCTAAGGTTGCTATGTTGGGTTGGTATCCTCCATTTCCAAGGGCAACAAGGTAGACAGAAACGTAAAATAAGGCAATCCCAAATGTTGAGTGGGATGCACATGGAAGATTTTCGCTTCCACAGCCATGGGGCTTGAGCAGGAAGATGTAGGATGATAGAGATAATGACACCAGACCCTGTTAAATTAAAGTACAACACATGTGTTAATCCCTTAAGTAAATAAATTAATTAGCTAAAATGAAAAATACATGAGTGACGGTTAATTGAACAACTTACAATAACAAAGATGGCCTGGAAGATTGCGCAGGTCTTGTACCTGCCCAAGTAAGAATCACTGAGGAATGCTCCTAGGAGAGAGAAAATGTAAACGGTTCCTGTCCATTTGCTGACGTTGTTTGCAGCATCTGCATTGTCTTGGCCCAACACCCTTGTGAGAAACAGAACCAAGTTCACTCCCACTCCAAAGAAAGCCAACGTTGCCAGCCCTTGATTTACTGCAACCAATCCCTACGTACATTAGTTCCAATTCAATAATTCTATCTAAATTGCTACCCTAAACCTACATATATTTTTATTTTGGCAGTGCCAGATTTCTTTCTTGTTTTGTGATGTTTAATAAATATATTGTATGTATTTTTATTAATCAGATAAAAATATTTAAAATACATATATAGGATAGGATACATTCAAGAATTGAGTATGAACGTTTAGAAATATACTAGTCATTCCCAATAAAAAGCTTAGAAATACTAACATAAAAGGACAATATTTTCCTTTTTACATGAAGACATCTGATTTGTCCGTAAGAGCACTTGGAAAGGTGTTTTTATTTTTTTTAATGTTAAATTTCAAGAATTACATAAGTATTCGCGAGTGCTATAGTATTTCTTCCAAAACTCACTGGTAATAATTGCTGAAAAAAAGAATTATGAAGAGTAGGCATTTGGTGTATTGGGTCTCAGTAAGATTTCGCTAGACTTAATCAACATAAGGTTATTAAGAGGGATGTAGAAGAAAATTTTATTTGAAAAAAAAAAATACAAATTTTAAAATAAAACGAACACAAAGTTCGGTGGCATAAACGTAAATAAATGGATAGTTGCCCTGAGTATGTGGCAACAGAAACTCTGCCATTCGGTTGCAGAATATTATATCTATCCACCTCTATTTCTATTTGCATTAATTCATCTACATATGTAATATGAGTAGAAAAACATTCTTAGTTAGTACTGATTTTTCTATGCATCAGAGTCACATAAAAGCTGCCTTACTAAATTTTCCTCTTTCCATTAAATTTTGATATTCCGACTTTATTACATTCCAATTAATTATATTTTACTGTAAAATTATAACAATTAATTTATTATAACTGCATATATTATAAATTTAATACATCATTTAAGTAAAAATAATTTTTGTTAACTGATCTCAACAATTATTATTTGTGCCTTATAATAAAATGTTTTAGATAAACATACTTTAATTCACTATAATTTGAATTATTATCAAAATTTATATTATTAAAACAAAAAAAAATATATAATCTTATTTATCAGTTGTTCATATCAATTTTTTTTTTTTTATGAATTACCTTATTGAACTTTAACTACTTCGATTCTCAAATATAACCACAAGAGCAACAAAGGTCCATATCAAATTTCCAACTAGTCATACGATCATTTTATTATTAATGTTAATATTTTAAATATTTTCTTTTATATAAAAATAGAAGTCTACATTATTGATTTATTATCAAAGTGTGGAATAAATTGACGTATATATTATGCATAAAAGCCAAGGATATATTTTCACAAGCGGTGTTATAGAAAAACATTCGCTTATTTTTAATATATGTATATATGGTAATTTTGGTCTCAACGTTGGATGTATATATACATATGTGGATATAGTATAGCATAGATAGATATACATAATTACCTAGTATTAGAATTCCAGCAATCCATGTTCCAGTCCTCTGCCGAATTGCAGGATGACCATGTCTGTCCACTGTTCCATCTTGGGTGTAGACCTCCAAATCCTTTTTGATGATCTTTTCCTCTACTTTTCCCTGTATATATACGCATTTCGCTAGTAACTAAAATATATATTGCTTCATTTCTATTTGTAATTAAATCAAAACATAAGAACTACTAGTTGATACACATGCATATTGGTAAAAGCTGCACATACCAAATCCATATATTAATCTGTCTCTTAATTATTTGAAATAAAGGTTATTAATTAAATGATCATCTATGCATGCATTAATATCTATGATACCTGGTACATTTTTTTTCTTTACTAAGGATCCGTTTATTTGCGGAAAATATTTTATTTTTGTAAAATATGTTCTCTAGAAAATATTTTTTTTTTGACTTATTTTTTTTAGATAATTTAAACACTGAAAAATAAAGAAAAATATTTTCCGCAAATAAACAGAGCTTAAGAAAAGGTATTTTAATCTTTCTCAGGAATTAATATTCCCACAAGATCAAGCAAATAGCTAGCAAGTAGGGGCTTAACAACATATGTTATATATGTTGATGGTTGCAGCTAGCTGTACGTAGTTTCATGTGAAGCCAACTTCTATATATAACATAAGCATCATCCGGAAAGCGAAAGGCCAACCTCGGTCTAGGCAATTCATTGTAGAGGTGCCAAGGGATGACCATGAAGCTGATTAATTAACCCGGCTCGAGGGAAGGAAGAGATCAACATACATAGATAATAATAAAGGAACAGTTTATTCACACACACACACACATAGATGTATGTATATACGTATAAAAGTTCTATTAATATTAGTATTAATTGAAGGATAGTGCTTTTGAAGGGAAGCATATAATAAATATACTAATGCTATATATATATAATTAAAAAAAGAAAAAACTTAATTACAGATAATTACCTGATTGGAAACATTTAAACAAGCCATAATTTGGTGTTGAAAGTAATCTGTATACAATGTGAATATATATATACGCACTGCTGTATATGTTGGTAAAGAAAAGGATGGATGAAGATAAAGGGCGGGGGTTTAATTAAAGAGAGGAAGGGGGTAAAGGGCAGGCAGTGTAAGAATTAATTGAGGCAGTGAGCAAGTGTGTGTGAGGGAGAAAAGGGTTGGATATAGGAGCATATATATAGAGAGTAGAAAGAGCTGAGAGTAGAGAAGTGGATGGTGCACGGACGGCTGAGATTTTATATATATATATATGGGCAGGTGCAGCTGTAATTTATAAGGCCCGCATGAGATATATAGGAGAAGAAGACGAAAGGGAAATGTGTTGGAAGCAACTATTAATATATGGGAAACTAAATGGAAATTAAGAAAAGCAAAAGAAGCGTGAAATGGTTGGATGCACACAGAGAGAGAGAGAGAGCAAATGAAGATAGATAATCAAAATCAATCACCATCTACCCCATTCATCCCCTCATTGCTGACTCTGGACATCATATTTCTTTTGCGTAAGTAGTTGTTTCAAAGACGATACAGTTCAGTTGAGTGACTGTAATAGGTGCGGGCTTTTAGCTGTATTGATTTTGACATGTTTTTATAAACTAACTAATATTGATTAATTAAGTGCAACACGATCAATTAACAAACTGCAGCTAGCTAGCTTCAATTTCTTTTTTCTTATTTATTTATTTTTAATTTTCCTTCTACAATTCAATTATTTAGTTTAATTTGTGTTGTATAGCTGATATATATACATAATACACCACCACCCAATCCATGCACACACTGACACACATTCGCCTGAATTGATTATTAAGTATGTAATTTAGATATGCATGGTAAGCAAATCTTTTTGTTAGCTTGTTGAGTTAATAATGCATGTTTATTGGTAGCTGCAGGATACAGGATTTAGGTTTAGTGTATACCCTACGCAATATATTTGAAGATGAAAAAGCATAAAAGGCGCAACAAAACAAGCATCAAGACTATCATATACACATACATCATATGCACATCTTCATTTTTCCTTCTTCTTTTTTTTGGCAAATTGTGAATTAATACCCAATACCTATTGGGTATCCACGGATATAGAGATAATGGGTGAAGACATGTTAATAAGTTCAAAAAAATATATTGATTGTGTGTGTATATATATATATATATCTTAGATATGTCACATAAAAAATAATAATTAAGAAAATATGATATGAGCTGGAGCAGAAATTATATGTATATATATATGTATGGACATGTCACGGTTAATGGTTATCCACCAATTTTATGAACAAAAAAATAAAATAAAATAATTGGTACGAAGGGGAATCATGTTGACACCATTTGCATCTGCTACTTCCTGCCGCCTGCCATGGCCTCTCTCCATCTTTTGAAAGCCGCCATGTCCAAGCTACGAACAGGCTTTTTTATTAAAAAAAAAATATATATATATATATATATTTTCATAATTAGAAGATTTAATTTCAATTATGCTTACACAACATATAGGTAATTATTTTGTATTATACATATTATAAAATTACTAATATTAATCAAAGTTGAATGATGAATATCAAATTTAAAATCTTTATAAATAAAAATATAAATTAAACGGTTGAGAAAATAGCAAGTAGCGACTGCTTGCTTTTACTTTCTATCCTCGGGAAGCCTTAGCTTTCCCCAGCACCAAAGCACGTATCTATCAACGGGAGTCATACTGATATAGTAGTACATGTATGACTACAGAATGACAAGGACCAAACTTTTAGCCTCATTTTCCTTTTGTTATAAATTAATACACATTTTTGTAGCTAACTTTGTTTGTTTGTTTTAATATATATTTATATGTAGTTCTTCAATATTATATTATAGATGTACTATAGTTTTGATTCGTGCGCACTACCAATTATAACGTGCTTATTACTAATAAAAAAATAAATAAATATATATTCTCAAACAAACAAAAAATTGTGATATATAATAAAATTTTGTCTGCCATTCACTCAAAAGCAAACGAAAAATAAAAATTATCATGTCTCCGTGCTAGCTAGCTGGAACCCCCAGCGGACTCTGTTTCACTCTTTTTTTTTAATTTTTGGGCTCTCCAATGAAAGTTTAAGAATGAAATTAATTTATACAATATTTTTCACATTTTTGCATTTAATTCCTTTATCACGTGAAACAATATGCACTGCTCCACTGTGCTATGCTATGTTATACTATTCTCATTGCTGGATCTGAAATTTTAGTATTTTATTGTTAATGTTTGAAAATATCTAATAATAAATCCTCAAACTTATATAATTTGTTTCATTGAATTTTTATATATTTATTATATTTTAAAAGACTCTTAAATATTTATTTAATACAATATCAAACACTTAAACATTAATTTTACTTTTTTTGTTAAAAAATAATTTAATATTATTTCAAATAAATATTTTAAGTTCTTTCAAAATACAATAAATACATAGCAGCTAAATGAAACAAATCATAAAAATTTGAGAGTCACATAATATATATATTTTTTAATATTTTTAGGTCAAGTATCTTATAACTTAATTTGGAGCGTACATGACTTCAAATTTTAAACATTATAATTAGTTTCCAGTGCTAAATTTTTTCACTATTCACGTATATAATTCATTCGTGATGAAAATAGACATAAAGGTGAAATTAATTAGGGATTTGTGCAATAAGTTTTTTCTTTTTTTAATCCATACATGGTATAAACTCATTGATATCTCTTTAATGCTTTTTTTTAACTAATTGAAGTAAAAAAAATAAGAAGGACGATATTTAAATTTTGGTCTTTTATTCGTTTTTTTTATCATTTTTTAATTACTTTTAAAATTTTTGAAATAAACAAATTAGAACCAATCATTACAATTTTTTTAATTTAATTTAAAACTATATTCACATTGGATATATTTTTTTGTAATTGAATATTTGATTTTATATTAATGTTAATAAAACTTATTTAATTTTTTCTTATATGCCTCCAAAACGTGGTAAGAGCACAAAACACACCATGCCCATGGCATGGCATAGGTGCTGCGTCATCTATTTGTCCATTGCTCTCTGCCGGCCCTTTCCAACTCACCAATGTCTAATCAAGAAAAATCAAGCTTCAAACTTTGACATCAAACGCAACCCAACGCAAGCAAAAAAGCAAAGAAAAACAAAAAAAAAGTAATTGGCCAAAAAAAGCAAAAATTAATAGTAATAATAAAATAAATTAAAATTGTCATGAGTTATTATCATTAGTGTCTCTTTCTTCGTTCTCTCTCATTCTCCATTTCTCTCCATTTTAATTAGGCAAAACTCATTCTGAGATATTTTGTATATTTAGATTCTTAAACTTTATAAATTTAAAATTTTAAATTTTTTGTCAATTTTTAACATAAATTATTTTTTTTAATCCCAAAAATTTTATATTTTAAATATTTATATCATTTTTTATTTTTTAATATTTATATTACTTCTAAAATATTTTCACTGGTAAAAAATAAATTTACATATTTTAATTTCTAAGATTTTAAATTATTATATAAAAATTTAAATAATTTTAAAAATAAACAAACAAGTTAATGCTAAGATAAAAAATTATAATAATACTACTATTTTTCACAATATTTTAAATTATTGTGAATAAATTTTTATAATAATATAAATTTTTTTATGCACCCAAAAAGCATGATAAAAAATGAAGGTTAAGATAATGATTATAAAAAGTTTGAGTTGGTTGAAAAATCTATCATCATTTTTTTTTTGTGATGTACAATCATGCATTAGTATCCATTATTTATGAAAGTTATATTATAAAAAATTATTCACAATATTTTAATTAAAATTTTGTACAAAAAATTAAAAAAAATGTATTAAAAATATAAAATTTTAATTTTGAAGAATTATAAAATATTTTTTATCATAATCTCTTTTAATTATGGTGTTTTTTTTCATCGTAATATTTTATTTTGAAAATATAATATTTTATTTTGAAAAATAGTAATTTTATAATGATTTTTTTTATCTTAACATTAACTTATTTATTTATTTTTAAAATTTAAAAATGTATATAAATTTATGTTTTTAATTTAAAATATTAGATATTAAAAAAAGTAAATTTATTTTTTATCGATGAAAAAAGTTTAAAAATTATATAAGTGTTAAAAGATAAATAAAAGTTATGAATATTAAAAATATAAAATTTTTGGAACCAAAAGAAAATATTTTTGTTAAAAAATTAACAAAATGACTTAAAATTTTAAGTTCGTGAAGTTTAAGGATTTACATAAACAAAATAAAATTTTAGGAATCTAAAGTTAAAAATCTGATAAATTTAAGGGCCTTATGAGGGTTCGGCCTTTAAATAATTCCCGCTGTAGGCTATGGCTATGTCACAATCACAATTTTGATCCCAGTTGTCCTAGTGGTGGGTGATAGTGGCAAATTAAAGAGACGTCAAACTAAAAAGAAGGCAACTGGGGTAAGGTAAAAGCCAAGGTAGGTTAGACTTGGAAATTGGAATCGTATTTCCCTTTCCATTATGAAAAGCCATAGCTCGTATTCAAATTCAACTCATGCACGTCTCTCTTTCATGTCCACCACTTATTACATTGAATATATATATATATATATATATTTAAATAATAAGCACACCAAAAGATCGTACCCTCACTCCATCTGCTTATCATATTCTTTACTGATTTTCTTCCCTAAGTGATGGCTCATGTCTATGTCTAGTCAGCATATTCACAAGTATTCAACCTACGATATCCACACTTTGACCGTTACGTATCACGCCCTCTATCAACTTAGCACAGTGATACTCAGGGACGCACCAATTTTTTTTTTAAAAAAAAATCATATTAGTGTCTTTAAATATAAAATACAGAATATTGAGTGCATCGTATGCGAAAGAAAAATTACATTAGTGTCTCTAAATATAGAGAGCCAAGTAACGGAAAGAGATAATTTTTTTAAAATATTTTGCCAACTTAAAATCATACCATAGCTGTCAAGAACTGTGGCATTAATGATTATCTTAATTTTTTAGTTGTGCTTAATTATGCTGATACATAGATGATATCTGCCTTACGAGATACTATATAATAAAAATTTAGTATTTAATTAAAATGATAAAAATATTAAAATTTAATAGCACATGAGTAAATATATATAATTAGTTTAAACTTTCAAATCATCAATCATCAAAATCATTATAAAATTTACACAATCATTATTGTTATTTTTTACCTTACATATGTATATATGTAAATACAGCTTAATGATAATTAATGGCTGTTGCAATTTCTCAAAAAAAATAAAATAATAATGGCTGTTGCAGGATTTTATTTATTCCTAATTAATTAGATTATATATATGGCTTTCGCTAGTTGCAGTTGTTAGATTGTCACAAATTTATTTGATAGTGCTCTCCACTTCACCATGCATTTTGCACCAAATAAAGTGGCAGATTATTAATAATAGTAAGCTGTGATTATATAACATCGGCAGGCTGTTTTATTGTTTAACGCATCGTACTTAATTATATTCCTTCCGTGCTATTTCTTTTATTTTTATATTTTATCCTCAAGTTCACTATTAATTTTTTTAACAACAAAGATTTCATTAAAATGAGAAAAACAGATTATATGAAATATAACTAATAATACAACCAGATTTATCTATTACAAATAAATTTAAAGACTAATAGAGCAAGTAGCCTAGGAAAACCATTCTCAAAAGCAAAAGAGCTCAAAATCTAAATGAACATAGTATGTGCTCAACTCCAAAAGATAGAGAAATGCACACAGTTTGACTTCTATTTATAAGGAAGGAAATAAACCTGAAACTGAAGTTGAATAATACATCAGGTTTGAGAACTGAGCTATTTGGATCTCTAGATTTCTTTTTCAAGCTAAACAAGCAACACCAAATATATCTAAAATATCATCAAAATAAAATATATAAATGGAATAAAATTCACACTATTTTGAGTTTTAAAACTCAAACAAATTTATTTATGCAAAAACTAAAAAGATTTTTGGTATTTGGATGGTTTTTTCCAAAACCAATAGAAACAGAAGGAGAGAGACATGGGAACTAGGAGAGAGCAAGAATAGGTTGAACCGAATTGAACCAGTTTACTTAATTGGCTCAGTTGGTGATAAGTCATTCAGTTGGTTCAGTTCCTAAGTCAAGAAATTTTGATTTTCAGAAATCGGTTCAGTTTTGGATTTTTACCGACCGAAAACTGAAGTTATTAATTAATTAATTATTTAATATATATATATATACACACAAAAGTTGCCGGTTCAATTTGAACCGTTCAAATAACCCTAACCCTAATAATACCCTACTATATAAACTCATTATTCCTAAAAAAAACCTAACCCTAATTCATTTCTCTCCTTTCCCTGTCGCCTCTCACCTCTTATTTTCTCTCGAGTCTCTTCTCTTCTCCTTCCAGAACCTTAAAATAGTGTCGATCTCCTGTTTCTTTGACTGTTTCTTCATATTTTCTTTAATTAATACTTGCTCTGGATGCAATTTCTTCCTTTTCTTCTTTGTAACACTAGATTACAGTGAGCAAGCAAGGTCGTTGGCTGCAACCATAAACCTATACAGATTAGTTCAAATACACACTCATGTTGTTATTGATCTATTGTGTGTGCTGATCTATTCAAATACATATTTGATTTTTGTCTCTTTGTTTGATTTTGGTGAAATTAGTGTTTATAGAGTGGATTTTTTTTAAGGATAAGTAAAAAAAAAAAAG